>JAOTQR010116573.1:0-24752 GCA_025774065.1 Solanum ossicruentum | reverse complement strand
TTGTTTCCCTTTCTCTTTTACTTCCTTTTTCGTCATTTTTATTATTTTTTTTGCATTCTTCTTTTTTATGTGATGGTCCATTACTTTTGATTTTGGGCTAGATTTGACTTAACTACTGATGGAATATTAGTAGGTGTCATTACAATATGATATTTTGGACCGTAGCATCTTACGAATAAGAAACATGACGGTGTTCACATAATCTTCATCATTCAGTGAATCTAAACTCTTAATGTACCTTAGAATATGATTCATGAACTCAAATTGTGAGCATGTTGTTGGGATTGTGTCACGACTCATGCCTAGGGCCTAGACATGATATGGATAATGGGGAACCTGAAGAGACCCCAAACAAGCCTCTTAGCATATCATTTGCATATCCTTGGTTGCAGAAGCATAATTAAATAACAAGCAAGTAACAAATAATTCTAAGAGAACGGGACTTTGGACTCAAGCTATGGGGATGTTATAGGGAAGAATATTTATATGAATCACATAACAAATAAAGTCTAAGAGGTGGGTAAGTATGACTCACAATATTAGGATGTTTTTTAGGGACTTGGGACTTCCATCTCATCATCAACATACAAAAAGCATAGAGGGGAATAAAGGGACTAAGGGAAGACTTTTATAACTACATAAGCATAATGGGAGTCAAGCTCAATACATAAATATCCATATCCAACAAACCTCTAATACGAATGGAATGGGGACCAAAACATCTCTCGCGCTCACCCTCAAAAGATAAGTATCCAAAAATAGACAAGTCTTAAGAAGAACATGAAAGTAAGGTGGATATTGTCCCCAGAGTGGAGGACTCACCAATAGTAGTCTTCAAAAGATTCTTCTAGCCACGTGGAGGAGGAGGGTGAATAGGAGTTCCAGACCCTACATATTAAATCATATAAGCAAAGAAGCATGCGTTAGTACTTGGAATGGACTAAGTATGCGGGGTGCAATGCAACAATGACATAATCCATAATTAACAAGATACATAAGTATAATCAATAGATATAAGACCAATATGACATGTACGATCAATGCTTGAGCTAAAACACGCATGTAGATAGTCAAACTTGCATAACATAACATACATATATGGAGGAGACCCTAACTGACATATAAGATCAAGCGAGCTGCTACTTGGAATTTCGATATTTGTCTCCTCAACGAAAAAGAAGTGATCTACTTCCTAAGGTAAACCAAACTCGACCTCACATAGTGGGTAACTTGTCCTAGTTGGATCTACTAGTAAAGCCCATTTAAGGAAATAATATAAACCTATGGTGACATATAGTTAAGAGACGAAGACTTTATATAAGGACCCCTTGGATTGAGCCCCCACCTTAAGCCTCTTCCGGTGCTAAGTCTAATCCCACATAATACTTGACATAATCATAAATTTAATCATAACTTGAATGACTTGTAAAAAATGATAATATGGCATGAGTAGCTCATTCAAATACTTGGCCCCTACGCGTGGGCATATACCTTATACTAGAGGGTAAAAATATTTTATGGACTTGACCCCTTCTAATAGGCATTGCATTTCACATGAGGGTAGAGATTGTACTATGCTTGACCCCTTCTAGTGAGCTTTAGTTTGCACATGGGGGTAAAATAGTTATCATGCTTGACCACTTTATGTAGACATTACTCACTCACAAGAGGGTAGAATATAGCATAAGGGCTCAATATCTTACTTATAAATCATAGGAACTTTTTATGAGTTCAATGCATGCTTAGGAGCCCATAATTAATCATATCATGCTTGTCTTGCAAAACATGCAATAGTCTTTCATCAACATAAGGATCCTTGTCATGTAAATTTAGTCAAACGTTGTGGGTATATATACATATGCTTAAAATCATGCTATTGAAGAGTATAAAATAAGAGAGGAGTTAAATCAATTCATTTGGAAATTATTCAATTAAACCCACTAAGGTTATAGTAGAAACTCCAATTTGGGTGTCATGAAATCCATCTTAAAATTTCACAATTTTCCATAGTTTACATAGTTCACATCATACATAGCATCAATATATATAAATCAACTCATGGATTAAACCTTCAATAGATATTCATGTTGAAACAATCAATATTTGAAGAATCCAAACTCAAATCATGTTTATAATGCATAATAAAGTTTACCCATAAAATATTCAACCTTAAAAATGATGAAAATTGATAAATAAGAAGGATTGGCTTCATGAGTGGAAGAATCCCCATGAATGAAGCTCACATACCTTAATCTTGGAGTTTTCTTGAAGAAAGGCTTGAGGAGGACTTGAGGCTTGAATTGGGTTCTTGAAATCCAAAGCAAGTTCTTGAGATTCTTGAATTTAATGGGATAGTTGATGATGATTTGGAGAGAATTTTGAGAGCTTTAGGGCTGAAAAATGACTAAGGAATAAAGGTTTCCTGTCTGTATAGGCATTGGGTTATTACCCAATTACGATTAAGTAAAAAAAGAAAATTAAGGAACCTATTGAACTAGTCCGCGATAAGTCCGCAACGCAGATTTGCAGCAGACTAATACATTTTCGCACGAAGTTCAATTTTTTCTGTTTTGGCCCATGCATTGGCTTAGGCCCTTTTTGCACTAGTGTACGACAAGTCCACGATGCTGTCTGGTTGCACACCTTTTCTGTTTCAGCCCCCGTAGCGAAAAATAATTTTTCGTTACGGGCCATCTAAAAAATCGAAGACCACCCCTTTCCTACACAATTTTGCCCTTGGAAAATGAATATGAAGTCGCATTTGCGAAATCATGCACGAATTTTGAGATATCCAAGAAATATACTATAGGGCACTTTTCCAAGGCATATGAGAGGTATTACAGATTGAAACAATAGAGCATCATGAGCAAGATAACAAAGAAATTTTGAATAATTATAATATAACAAATAATTGATCGCTTGATCCACATATGACGATATAGAAAAAATAATTATTGAGAGAATAGTTTTTTTCTAGAAAAACTTCGTTTGAGGATTACATTATAGATGTTATTGTATTTTTGTAAAAAATTAAAAAAAGAAAAGAAAAGAAAAGAAAAGGATAAGGACCTAAAATATCCCTCAACTATTTAAATTGGTAAAAAGCTACTCTCCTTCCACCTTTTGCCCCACAAATACCCTTGACGTCAACCTTTTAGCTTAAAAATATCCTCGATATTAACCTATCGGCTCATCTTTGCTCTTATTTTAAACAATTTTTCTAAAGTAAAATCATTAAATATTTGTTCATTATTTTGTCTAATCTAATTGATCAAAATTTAAACCTTTCTCAAATAAATGATAAAAATCACATATGATTCATATTTTAACCTGATATACTTGAAAATGATACTTGAAAAATTATTAATTTTACAATATCTTCCTATTAGCCTATATTAAATTAATCATTCATTTATTAATCCAACTCATAGTTGGATATCCAACTAAAATGCATACTCTCCTTTCTCATCTTAAAAAAGCTTATTATTTTTATTAATATAATATAAAATATTCTATCAATTATCCAATTGCCTTGTTCATTCTCTCTTTTTATTTTTTAAATCCTTACTCTTAATTAGGATATTAGGAACTCAAACTTAAAAAAAACTTTCTTGTCCATATTCTTTTAATTTGTATTATTATCATGGTGGGGTGAGAATGAAAATATGAGAAAAGGTTATTTTTATTCTTTTTATTTTGAATATACACGAAAGAAAAATATCATATATGTACATAATTGCTTAATTAATCATCTTCTATTGAACAAATTTTTTATGATATCATCATTAATTTTCTCCTTTTTTTCTTCTTCCGTGTGTAAGTAATTTTTTTTTTTAGAAATGATGGACAAGATCCAAAAAGAAAAAAAAGGTGGAAGAGAACCGAGGTAGGATTGGAGGTGACTGTAAAAAGTAGAGGACTAACCCCTTTTTCTATTCTTAATTTATTATAGAACCCAAAATCAAACCAATCATATTAAAATCATATATCAAATTATTTCAAATTATTTTAATGAAGAAGGATTAAAATACCCTTAAACTATGAGATTTGGTATGTTATTTGCATCCATCTATTGTATGAGTGTGATTGTTAGAAATAAGGGTAACTTTTAGTTAAAAGGTTGATTTCAGGGTATTTTTAAGCCAAAAGATGGATGGAAGATTTGTATTAATTCAAATAGTTGAGGGGCATTTTAGTTTCTTTTTCAAAAAAAGATAATTCTCAATATACAAAAGTCCAAAACAAATCCCCCCCTCACCCCCCCTCCCCCCAGAAAAAAATACTTAAATATGAAAGTATTTTTTATATTAAAAAATATTGTAATATATCTATTATGAAATTATAAACCAACAAATTCAAATCTTTTCTATTTATAAAAGTGGAACCTCTTAAATATGAAAGTAATTTTTTATAAAAAAATATTGTAATATATTCAATATGAAATTATTGTATGACAATAAAAGTTCGCGTCGAGAAAATAATAATCAAGAACGAAAAATATTGCAATAATTATTGTATTATATTTCAAGAAGTGAGTTCTACAATATCTATAAATCCCTTGGTTCGCCTTTTCAAATAAAAATTGAAGGGCTTTTTAGCTTGTTCTTGAATTTTGTGGAACTTGATGGATTTGATCTTGACAAATTTAGATTCAAGGGCTTTTCGCTTGATCTTGAATTCGGTGGTCTTGATCTTAATTTATGAATTTGATGAACTTGAACTTGATATAGATTTGTTCTTGAATTTGATCTTGACTGTACTTGAATCCAAGGGCTTTGGCTTGTTCTTGAATACGGTGGTCGTGATCTTGATGCATTCTGAAGTTGAATGCTTAATTTCTTGAATTCTTATTGCTTGTAGAAAAATTTGCGCTGTTTGATCCATGAGCTCTCTCTTACTTTTTGTTAGAGTTCTTGATGTGAATTCTGAATTATGAAGACCTCTATATATAGTTGTAGAATAGAGGAGTTATGATGGAATCAAGATTTCTTCCGGCCAATCAGATTTAAGGTGACATGACGCAGGAAAAGTGATTAGAATAGGTTTCCTTTCAAGTGACATGGTCATATTGATTTGTTGGAACAAACATTTTGACACATGGCATGATCCTATTTGCTCCTTTGTTTGACTTGGCATGCCACATCATCCGATACATGACATCAAGTTGGCCTCTCGGATGAGAGGATATTGGCCCTTGTAAAGTGGGTCATCTTTTATAGCCTAAATAAATGAATTTGTACTTTTAATTAAACGATCATTTACATAAATAATACATTATAAAACATTAATTACCAATTTTAACATATATTTTGACTTTGCCAAAATGATTGTACTTGTTTTGCCCGAAATAGAAAAAAATATTTCTCTCTCTCTTCCTTTCCCTCTCTTCCTCCTCCTCTTTTCTTTTTTGAGAACCCTTTCCTTTGTCTTCCAATTTCTTTTTCTTACTCTCTCTCTCTCTCTCTCTCTCTCTCTCCCCCTCTCTCTCTCTCTCTCTCCCCCTCTCTCTCTCTCTTAAGAATATTGATTAATTATTTTAATTTTAATTTAATTTTAGATTGAATATTAAACAAATGATATTTTTACTATTCTTTAAACTAGAAGATTTGTTTTATGTAATATATATATAATGCAATGGCATAATTTTAATATATTAAACATATAAACTAATTTAAATAGTCTTTAAATATTTTAAAGTCAGATATTTATTTTTCGACACCATTAATAAAAATAAATAAATAAAAATAATTGTAATACATTTTGAAATCAATACTTCATATGTATTATAAATATTTTAATGCATGTAGAGAATTAAGTAATATATTTTTAAGATATGTAACACCTCCTAATTCCTTCTACCTGATCTAGAGTGGATATGCAGAGGTAGCTGAAAAAAAACTGAGAAAAGCTACAGAGGAAGGTTCACGAGAGCCATTTACTACTCATAGTCAGGTTTATGACTAATAGAATAGGTCTCGCAAAACCCATGACTTGGTGAAATTTTCTAAATCTGAGGCCTATATACGAAATGGTATACGATTCGTAGAGAAGGTCTCATGACAAATTCTACTAACTCAAGTTTCAGAACCCTTTTATTCACGATAGGAGTTTACGACCCGTAAAATGCTTTACAACTCGTAGAGAGGGGTTTCGCAGTAAATTCCTGTGAGTTAATTTTAGGGCCCCTTTGGTTTACGAGAGGTCGTATGCGACTCATAGAATGCTCTACAATTCATAGATGGGGTCTCATAGGCCTAGATGACAATTTTAATGAGGGGTATTTTTATCCATTTCAAGTCCTATTTAAATACATCCTTAGTCATTTTAGGCTTGGATAAAGCCTTAGAACAAACCCTAGGTGTATCATTCATCACTCTTCACACTTAAGATTTCTTGAGAGCACTAGAGGAGGGAGAAGGAGCTAGGGTTTCCAATTCAAGAGTGAGGATCGACTGAGATTTGACTGTTTCTTCTAATTTTCAGCTATGTAAGGCTTACCAAAGTGTGGACTACCTTTTTCCACAAGTCCCTTCATCTTCCTAAGTCAAGATTTGGAAAAGAAGTTGAGATTTGGGAAAGTCTATGATACAATTACTAAATTCTTGTATAGTTATGAGTTCTCTTGATATTGTATGAGGTATTTGCTATATTGTACAATTTCTATAGATGAAATTGAGGTAAATTTTTATCTTGATAGCAGGATCCCTAAATCACATGATTTTATGAAATTCTATGCATTCCATTGAGTATTTGAGTTGAGTAAATTGAGTATGCGAAGCATGTTGCATTGAGTCACATACATTACTATATATGATTACCTTGTTTGCGGTACATGATGAGTCAAATTAGGTGAGTCTACATGATTATTTGAGTCTGAGTTGAATTTGATGAATTGCATTGATTGAATGAGTTTATGAGTAACTAAGACGAGTTGAGATAAGGTAACCTAATGAGGTTGAGTTTTGAGTTGATTGATTGAGCATTAAAGATTGAGTTGATTGCTAAGTTGATTGATGACCTGAGCATGTTTTAGTCTTCGGAGGAGTATTGAGCACCGAGCGGGGAGCGATTAAACATCTACTTTAACCCTCAAAACTATGTTACCGGCGTAGGATAGTTGTATAGATCATTCTGGCGATTCTTGTCTAGCATGAAATAACCCTAAAAAGTGCCCAAAAATGTACCTCGGAATGCCCAAAATTTTAAATTCTATATATCTCAAAATCCATGCGTGATATCAAAAATCCAGCTTCATATTCTTGTTCAGGGGTTCAAAATTAGGGAAAAAAGAGTCTAACCCCGATTTAATAGCAACCGTAGTAAAATTTAAAAATCGCAAAAATGCGATTTTCAGAGATGATCCGCACCCTGGTGTGATGCATCAAGGGCGCTCTCCTATATATTTTGTTGTCCAGTTTTCTATCTCGGTCCAAGACTTTTGGGTCTTAGGCCTAAGTGTCCCCAAACGTATTTTTACCTATACTTAGTCATATTTTACCCTTATATCATCCTAAACATTCCCTAATATCCCCTCCAAACACTTAGCCATACTTTCACTCCTAAATTCAATTCTCAAAACCTTCATCTGGAACTAAGGATTTCCTTCAAGTTTCAAGCCTTCATTTTCAATCTTCATCATGAGTTTCCTCAAAGCTAAGGTATGTAGGTCTTAGTCGTTGGATCCTTCCACCCATGGTGCCCTAACCTCCTTTTTACTCAAAGTGCATGATTTAAAGTTGATTTTACAAATGGGTTTACTAGTATGAACTTGTCTAAGAACTATGCTAAAGCTATATGAATTTGTGACTGTTTTGCTATATTTGAGTTATAAATCTTGGATCTATTGTAAGATTTGAGAAGAGGTTTTGATGTATATTACTTAAGGGTATTGCAAGGTATTGATTGGTGGTTTTACTTTGAATTTTCTTGCATGATTTCATCTCTATATTTCATGGTTTTATACTAGCATTACACCCCCTCTAAATGTTTGATAAAATATCTGGATGTGGTTTCTTGAGGAATTGAAGGTCCAAACCATGAGATATGATCTAATTGAGGTTATGATGATGAAAGAAGTTTATGTATATGATATAATCTATATAAAGTATTGCATTAGACCATGCCCGATCTAGGGGGACTAAGAGCCTGGATAACCTTATTGGGGGGTTTGTACCTTGATAAATGAAGTGGGGGTTTGTACTCATCAACCATGTGAGGGGTTTGTACTTTGCCACCAGGGTGATAAGGTGAAATTATCATAAACCATGTGAAGGGTTTATACCACACCACCAGGGTGATGGGGTACTTTGAAAATCTAGCTTGGTCTCTTCTACATATATGATATCCTATATGAGTATGAGTTTCTTAAACATGTTTTACTTGAGCATTGGTCATTCATGCCATATTGGTATATGATGTCTATTGCCTACTGTTATGCATTTTGACTATGATGCCTATCTCTTGTTGCATTGCATCCTGCATACTTAGTACATTCAAACGTACTAACGAATACTCTTGCATACATGATATCACCATGTAGGAACTGAACCCCAAGTTTATCATCCTCCTCCTCTACGTGGCTAGTTCAGTACTACTCAAGCTAGTTGGTGAGTCCTCCACTTCGGGGTCCTTAGTCTATGTTTCTCTTATTATGTATTGAGACACTCTTCCTTATTTTCTATTTTGACTATGAGAGTGAGCCCGGTTGCTTTGTATTGGTCCCCGCTCTTATCTAAGTATTAGAGGTATTTGTTGGACAAGTTATGTATCTATGATATGAGCTTTGACTTTGTGTCTCTTGATTATGATTTTATGCATGCTTTCCCCTTAGCCCCTTTGTCCCTATTCTCACTCTTTACATCTTTTATATGCTTCCGCGATCAATGATGTGTAATGGTAAGTTAAGAGGCTTGTTTAGGGTTCCTTCAGGTTACTCATTCTCCTTGTCACGTCTAGGATCTAGGCTTGGGTCGTGACAAACTTGGTATTAGAGCGCTAGGTTGATAGATCCTCAGAGTCCAACACACCGCATTGATTAGAGTCCTATACATGGTTGTGAAGCGCGCCATGACTATGAGTAGGAGTCTATGAGGTGTTTTAGGAAATGTTTGCCTTTTTCATGTTCTAAGTCGTGCTATAGAGATGTGGTAAGTTTTCCCCCTTAATGATTATTCATTTCTATGCTAGATCATGCTTACACTCGAGGAATAAGGGCCCAAAATCCCTAGGAGCAACCTACCAATGGTGAGCTCTGAGATGCCCTCACTATGCTTGCCCAAGTAGTGGCCAACCAAGTCAACCAAGGGGCCCAAGCCCCTCATACTACTACTCCGGAAGCTAGGGTAAGGGACTTTATCAGGATGAATCTTCCGGTGTTATATGTGTCAAAGGTGGATGAAGATCCACAAGAGTTCATTGATGAGGTCTACAAGATCTCGAATATCATGGGTGTTAGGCCTAATGAAAAGGAAGAGTTGGCGGTGTACCAACTCAAAGGGATAAACCAAATATGGTATGATCAATGGAAGAGGGAGAAAGGGAAATGGTAATGTGGTGCTTGTGGAGTTCAAATTGGTTTTCCTTTATCGATTTTTCCCTCTTGAGCTTAGGGAAGCTAAGTTGGCAGAGTTCATGAACTTGAAACAAGGTATTATGAGTGTGAGGGAGTATACCCTCAAATTCAACCCACTTTCCAAGTATGCACTCATTTGGTAGCCGATCCTAGATCTAGGATGAATAAGTTCATGATGGGTGTCTCCAACTTAGTGAGCGTAGAATACCAGTCCACTATGCTAATTAGTTACATGGATTTGTCTCGGTTGATGACCTATGCCTAGCAAATGGAGGAGGAGAAATTGAGGAAGCGAAGTGGGCATGAGGCCAAGAGGGCCTGATTTGAGGGTAAATTCCAAAAGGGTGCCAGATTTCTTCAAGGCCAAGGGTCTTCTCATGCTACTAATAGGGGGTTTGCTAATAACTTCCCTAGGCCTCAAGGTGTTGGTGGTGTGGTTCCTATTGATGTGTGCCCTAAGCATGGAAGGAGCCATGAAGGCCCATGTTTGAAAGGTTCTAATGCATGCTTTGAATGTGGGGAACTTGGTCACAAGATTGTCCAAGAAACCGTGGTAAAGGTCAGGGTGCAAATGCAGTTCCATTGGGTAGAGGTAGTCCTCAAGGTGGTGCCCCAAGGCATAGTCGATTTTATGCTCTACATGGGAGGCAAGAGGTTGGTGAGGTTCCTGATGTTGTTATCAATATGTTGAAAATCTTGGACTTTGATATATATGCTTTGATTGATCTAGGTGCCACTCTTTATTTTGTTACCCCCTTTGTTGCCCAAAAGTTCCATGTTGACCCCGAGTTATTACATGAGTCATATGAAGTGTCTACTCCTATTGGTGCCTCTATTGTTGCTAGGAAAGTTTATAGAAGTTTTCCTATTTGAATTTTGCATAAGTTGTTGCCTTGTGATCTTGTGGAAATAGACATGGTTGACTTTGATGTCATTCTTGGGATGGATTGGTTGCATGCCTACTTGCTTCTATTGATTATAGAACCCGTAGGGTCAAATTCCAGTTTCCAAATGAACCCATCCTTGAATGGGGAAAACAAGATGTGGTGGTCAAGTGTAGGTTCATCTCTTGCATTAAAGCCCGTAAGTTGATCTCTAAGGGGTGTCTTTACCATCTTGTCAGGGTTAGGGATATGGAGTCTAAAGTCCTTCCCATAGAGTCGGTTCCGGTTGTAAATGACTACCTTGATGTCTTCCTAAATGACCTTCCCGGTGTCCCTCCTGAAAGAGGGATAAATTTTGGTAAAGACCTCCTTCCCGATACTCAATCTATCTCCATTCCCCTTTACCATATGTCCCCGGTGGAGTTGAAAGAGTTAAAGGAACAATTGAAAGATTTGTTGGAGAAGGAATTTATTAGACCTAGCCAACCACTTTGGGGTGCCCCAATGTTGTTTGTGGAGAAGAAGGATGGGTTCCTTCAGATGTGTATTGACTATCGACAACTTAATAGTGATACCCCCTTCCAAGAATTGATGATTTATTTGACCAATTGCAAGGGGCTAGATTTTACTCTAAGATTGATCTTCGGTCCGGGTATCATCAAGTGAGGGTGAGGGAGTGTGATATTTCCAAGATGGCTTTCCGGACTAGATATGAGCCTTATGAATTAGTGGTGATGTCTTTTGGGTTGACCAATGCACCGACCATCTTCATGAACCTAATGAACAGGGTCTTCAAACCCTACCTTGATTCCTTTGTTGTGGTCTTCATTCATGATATTTTGATCTATTTACATAGTATGGAGGAGCATATGAGTCATTTGCGGGTTGTGTTGCAAAGACGGAGGGAGGAGAAATTGTATGCTAAGTATGAAAAGTGTGAATTTTGGTTGAAGGAGGTTACATTCTTGGGTCATGTGGTGTCGGGGGATGGTATTAAAATGGATCCTAAGAAGATTGATGTGATTAGAAATTGTCCTAGACCATTGAATCCGTTGTATATTCGGAGCTTCTTGGGCCTAGCAGGTTATTATAGAAGGTTTATGAATGGGTTCTCCTCCATTCCTTCCCCTATGACAAAATTGACGCAAAATAAGGTTAAGTTTGTGTGGACCGATAAGTGTGAGAGGAACTTCCAAACATTGAAAGACAAGCTTTGTCCGCTCCTATATTGTCAGTACCGGATGAGCTTGAGGGATTTGTGGTGTATTGTGATGTTTATCGGGTTGGTTTGGGTTGTGTGTTGAAGAAAAATGGTAAGGCCATGGCTTATGCTTCTAGACAACTGAAGGTACATGAATGAAACTATCTTATCCATGATTTAGAGTTAGCCGCCGTTGTGTTTGCATTAAAGATTTGGCGTCACTACTTGTATGGGATTCATGTTGATGTGTTCACCGATCACAAAATCCTCTAATATATCTTCACTCAAAAAAACCTCAACTTGAGGCAAAGAAGATGGTTAAAACTTCTTAAAGACTATGATATAAGTGTGCATTATCATCCGGGTAGGGCAAATGTTGTGGCAGAGGCTTTGAGTAGGGTGTCTATGAGTAACCTAGCTCATGTTGATGATGGTAATAAGGAAATGGCTAGGGAGTTGCATCAATTAGCTAGATTGGGGGTTAGGTTGGAGGAGGTTGGTGATGATGGTGTTGTTGTTGTTGATGGGTCTAAGTCTTCATTGGTTGATGAGGAGATAGCAAAACAAGATCTTGACTCCTTGCTTGAATTGAAGGCCTTGGTGAAAAGGGGCAAAGTAGAGGTTTTCTCCCAAGGGCAAGATGGTGCCCTTAGGTACTTGGTAGGTTGTGTGTTCCTTATGTTGATGATTTGAGGGAGAAAATGCTTGATGAGGCCCATAATTCTTCTTATTCTATCCACCCCGGTTACACCAAAATGTATAGAGACTTGAGGGATGTATATTGGTGGGGAGGCATGAAGAGGGATATTTCCAAATTCATTTCCGATTGCTATAGTTTCCAACAAGTCAAAGCCGAACATCAAAGGCCGGGTGGCCTAATTGAAGACATAGAGATTCCCACTTGGAAGTGAGAGGTGATTAATATGGATTTTGTGGTTATGTTGTGCAAGAATAGAAAAGGTTTTGATTCCATTTGGGTTGTGGTTAATAGGATGACGAAATCGGCTCACTTTCTACCGGTTAAGACCACATATGGGGCTGAAGAGTATGAAACGTTGTACATCCATGATTTAGTGAGGTTACATGGGGTTTCTTTTCCATCATATCAGATCGTGGTGCACAATTCACTTCACACTTTTGTAGGTCTTTCCAAAGGGGTCTTAGTAAAGGTTCACCTTAGTACAACCTTTCACCCCCAAACGGATGGCCAAGCCAAAAGAACTATTTAAATACGTGAAGATATCCTCAAGGCTTGTGTCTTGGAGCTTAAAGGTAGTTGAAATGATCATGTTCCGTTGATTGAGTTTGCGTACAACAATAGCTATCACTCTAGCATTAGTATAGCTCCTTTTGAGTCTCTTTATTAGAGACATTGTAGATCATCAATTGGTTAGTTTGAGATTGGAAAGGTGGATTTATTGGGACCGGATCTAGTTATCGAGACTCTTGAGAAGGTTAGGATGATTTGGGAAAGGTTGAAAATAGTTTAAAGTCATCAAAGATACTATGCAGATGTGAGAAGAAGAGACTTGGAAATAAAGTGGGTGATTGGGTCTATTTGAAAGTTTCTCCAATGAAAAGTGTGGTCTGTTTTGGTAGAAGGGTAAGTTAAGTCCAAGATATGTTGGTCCTTATGAGGTGATAAAGAGGCTAGGCAAGGTAGCTTATGAGTTGAAGTTGCCTAGTGAAATGAATTTGGTTCATCCGGTGTTCCATGTCTCTATTTTGAGAAATGTGTTGGTGATCCTAATGCTATTGTGTCTCCAGATGTTGTGGGTGTTTTTGAGGATAACTTGAATTATGAGGAGGTTCTAGTTCATAATTTGGATTATCAAGTGAAAAGATTGAGGAACAAGGAGGCGACATCCGTTAAGGTCCTCTGGAGGAACCAACAAGTTGAAAGTGCTATATGGGAGGCCGAAGTGGACATGCAAAAGCGGTATCCCTATCTTTTCCACTCCACTCAATCCTAAGGTACTAATTCTAAGTCCACTATGTGATTTCAAGTCTTATATTTCAACTCCTATGTCATTCATATGTATTCATGTTCAAGTTGGCAAATTTGTGATGATTTTACACTTATGATGAGATTCTAAAAATGGTGTTTTAAATGTAATGTTGTATTGTTGTTGCGGTTGATTTGATTATGATCACTCTTGTCATGTACATTTCTTTTACATTTGGGGAAAAATATTCCCAAGGGGGAAATATTGAAATAACCCCAAAAAGTGCCCAAAAATGTTCCTCGGAATGCCTTAAATTTTAAATTCCATATATCTCAAAATTTGTGCGTGATATCAAAAATCTGACTTCATATACTTGTTCAGAGGGTCAAAATTAGGGGAAAAAGCATCTAACACTGATTTAAGAGCAACCGTAGTAAAATTTAAAAATCCTAAAAATTTGATTTCCAAAGATGATTCGCGCCCCTTGGAGCGACGCGCCAAGGGGGCGCTCCTATACATTTTTTGTCCAATTTTCTATCTCAGTCCAAGACTTTTGGGTCTTGGGCCTAAATTTTTCCAAACGTGTTTTTACCTATACATAGTTATATTTCACCCTCATATCATCCTAAACATTCCCTAATATCCTCTCAAACACAGCCATATTTTTCACTCCTAATTTCAAGTCTCAAAACGCTCATCTGGAACTAAATATTTCCTTCAAGCTTCAAGCCTCTATTTTCAATCTTCATCAAGAGCTTCCTCAAAGCTAAGGTATATAGGTTTTAGACATTGGGTCCTTGCACCCATGGTGCCCTAACCTCCTTTTTACTCAATTTGCATGATTTAAAGTTAATTTTACAAATGGGTTTACTAGTATGAACTTGTCTATGAACTATGTTAAAGCTATATGAATTTGTGATTGTTTTGCTATGTTTTGAGCTATAATCCTGGATCTATTGTAAGATTTGAGAAGGGATTTTGATGTATATTGCTTGAGGGTATTGCAAGGTGCTGATTGATGGTTTTACAATGGATTTTCTTACATAATTTCATGTCTATATTTCATGGTTCTATACTAGCATTATATACCCTCTAAGTGTTTGATAAAATATCCGGATGTGGTTTCATGAGGAATTAAAGGTCCAAAGCATGATATATGATATGATTGAGTTATGATTATGAAAGGAGCTTATGTATATGATATAATGTACACATAGTGTTGCATTAGTAAATGCACGATCCAGGGGGACTAAGAGCCCGGATAACCTTGTCGAGGGTTTTGTACCTTGATGACCGAGGTGGGGGTTTGTACTCATCAACCATGTGAGGGGTTTTTACTTTGCCACCAGGATGATAAGGTGAAATTATCATAATCCATGTGAGGGGTTTATACCACACCACCAGGGCGATGGGGTACTTTGAAAATTGAAACAACCCCCAAAAATATCTAAAACGTTCCTCGAATGCCCAAAACTTTAATTTTCATGCATCTAAATATCCATTCATTATTTTGAAAATCCAACTTCATATTTGTGATCAAAGGGTCAAAATTAAGTGAAAAAGGGTCTATCCTCGATTTAAGAGCGAAAGAATAATAATTATAAATTTTTAAGGGACGATTTCCAGTGAGCTGTTTGTGATACTTCCGTGATGCGCCGTGGGTGCACTTTAGTGAAAATCCCTTTCCGCATCCTCTCCACGACATGGAGATATGTTTATCGCCTGGCAATTTTTCTTGTGTAGCCCAAAATATTCTAAGTGTTGGGCCCAAGTTTCCCAAACGTGTTTTTATCTACACTTTCTCAAGTTTCACCTTTATATCATCCTAAACATTTCCCAATACTCCCCGAAACACTTAGCCTTATTTTCACTTCAAATTCCAAGACTCAAAACCCTCATTCGTATTTAAGGATTCTCTTCAAGCTTCAAGTCTCCATTGTCAACCTTCACCAAAAACTTCTCCAAAGCTAAGGTATGTGGTGTTGTACCATTAGGTCCTTCCACCCATGGTGCCTAAGCCTCATTCCTACTAATATTGCATAATTTAAAGTTGATTTTACATGTGGGTCTTGTATATTGAGAAATTTTCTGCATAGTGATTTTAGTTCATGAAATTATAGTTGTTTTAGCATGTTTTGAGCTTCAAATCTTGGATTTACTGTTGGATTTGATGAGGGATTTTGATGTGAATGTCTTGGGGGTGTTCAATGATGTTGTTGAATGATGGTCTTATAATGTATTTTCTTGCATGATTACATCTCTAAATTGCATGGTCTTTTACCTCTATTACACACCCCAAGGTGTTTGATAAAATGTCTGGTTATGGTTTCATGAAGAAATGAAGGTCTAAAGTATGTGATATGATATGAATAATGTTATGATGATGAAATGAGCTCATGTATATGATTATTCCTATATGAAATATTGCATTAGAGCCAATGATGAATCCTATATAAAGTATTGCATTAGACCATACCCAATCCAGGGGAACAAGAGCCCGGGTAATCATATTGGGGGTTTATACTCATCAACTATGCAAGAAGTTTATACTTTGTGACCATGTTGGCAAGGTGTGATTACTACCAACCACCAAGGGGTTTATACTATGAATAGCTAGCTTGGTCTTTTTTACACATATGATATTCTATATGAGTATGGATTACTTAAGCATGTTTACTTATGCAATGATCATACATGTCATATTGCTATATCATGCCTATTGCCTATTCTTATGCTTGTTGACTACAAAACTCATCTCTTATTGCATTGCATCCCACATACTTAGTACATTCAAACGTACTAATGCATACTCTTGCCTACATGATATCACCTGGTAGGAACCGGTGCCCAAGTTGATCATCCCTCCTCCACGTGGCTAGATGGTGCTATTCCAAGCTTGTTGGTGAGTCCTCCATTTCAAGGACTTTGGTTTATGTTTTCCTCTTATCTATGTATTGAGAACTATCTTATGTTCTACTTGACTATGAGGGTGAGCCCAGTTACTTTGTTTTGGCCCGCGCTCTATCTATGCATTTAGAGGTGTTTGTTAGACAAGTTAAGTATTTATGATATGAGCTATGATTCCTTATCTCTTGATGTTAATGTGTTGCAAAGCTTTCCCTTAACCCCAATGCCCCATTCTATTCTATATGTATTTTATATGCTTTCGCGACCAAGGATGTGTAATGAGAGGCTTGTTTGGGTTTCCTTCAGTTTCCTCATTCGCCGCATCACGTCTAGGCCTTGGGCTTGGGTTGTGACAAACTTGGTATCAGAGCACTAGGTTGATAGATCCTCGGAGTCCAACACACCACGTCAATTTTAGAGTCTTATTCATGGTTGTGAAGCACGCGATGACTATGAATAGGAAGCTATGAGACGTTCTAGGAAATGTTTTCCTTCTTCATGTTCTATGTCGTGCTATAGAGTTGTGATAATTATCCCCCCTGATGATTGTTCTTTGCTATGCTCAATCATGCCGAATACTAGAGGAAGACGGGCCCATACTCTGAGGAGTAACCTACCAATGGTGAGCTCCAGGATGCTCTTACTATGCTTTACCAAGTGTTGTCCAACGAAGTCCAACAAGGGGCCCAAGCCCCTGATGCTAATACCCCGGGAGCTAGGGTAAGAGACTTCATAAAGATGAATCCTCCGATTTTCTATGGGTCAAAGGTGGATGAAGATCCACAAGAGTTTATTGATGAGGTCTACAAAATCTTATCTATCATGGGTGTTGGGTCAAATGAAAAGGCAGAATTGGCGGCGTATTAACTTAATGGGGTGGCCTAAATTTGGTTTGATCAATGGAAGGGTGAGAAAGGTAATGAATATGTAGTGCTTTGTGAGGAATTCAAATTGGCCTTCCTTAATCGATTCTTCGCTCTTGAGCTTAGGGAAGCAAAGTTGGTTGAGTTTATGAACTTGAAACAAGGTACTTTGAGTATGCCCTCAAATTTAATCAACTTTCAAAGTATGCTCCCCACTTGGTGGGCTATCCGGTCAAGGATGAATAAGTTTGTCATGGGGGTTTTCGACTTGGTTAGCGAAGAATGCCAGTCCAACTTGCTTATTAGAGATATGGATTTGTCTCGGTTGATGACCTATGCTGAGCAAATAGAAGAGGAGAAATTGAGAAAAAGGAGGGACTATGAGGCCAAGAGAGCCCGATTTAAGGAAAAGTTCCACAATGGTGCTAGATTTTGTCAAGGCCAAGGGCCTCTTCATGCTACTAATAGGGGGTTTGCCAATGACCTCCATAGGCCACAAGATGTTGGTGGGATGGTTCCTAGCGATGTGTGCCATTAATGTGGAAGAAGCCATGAAGGCCCATGTTTAAGGGGTTTTAATGCATGCTATGAATGTGGGGAGCTTGGTCACAAGAAAGTATATTGTCTAAGAAACCATGACAAGTCTGGGGTGCTAATGCAGTCCCATTGGGTAGAGGTCGTCCTCAAGGTAGTGCCCCAAGGCACAATCGATTCTATGCTCTACATGGGAGGTGAGGGGTTGGTGAAGTCCCCGATGTTGTTGCTGGTATGTTGAAAATCTTTGATCCTGATATATATGCTTTGATTGATCCGGGTTCTACCCTTTCCTTTGTTACCCTTTGTTGCTAAAAAGTTTTATGTTGAGTCGGAGATGTTGCATGAGTCATATGAGGTGTCTACTCCTAATGGTGCATCTATTGTTGCTAGGAGGGTGTATAGAAATTGTCCAGTTTGCATCTTGCATAAAATCTTACCTTGTGACCTTGTTGAATTAGATATGGTTGATTTTGATGTTATTCTTGGGATGGATTGGTTGGCATGCCTACTATGCTTCTATTGATTGTAGAACTCGTAGGGTTAAGTTTCAATTCCCAAATGACCCGTCCTTGAATAGGAAAGTCATGATATGGTAGTGAGGGGTAGGTTCATCTCATGCATTAAGTCCCATAGGTTGATTTCCAAGGGGTGTTTGTATCATCTTGTGAGGGTCAAAGATGTGGAGTCCAAAGTCCCTTCCATTGAGTTGGTCCCAATTGTAAATGAGTTTCTTGTTGTCTTCCCAAATGACCTTCCCAAAAGAGAGATAGAATTTGGCATATATCTCCTTTCCGACACTCAAACTATCTCCATTCCCTCTTACCATATGGCCCCGGCGGAGTTGAAGGAGTTAAAGGAGCAATTGAAAGATTTGTTGGAAAAAGGATTATTAGACCTAACCGATCATCTTGGGGTGCATCGGTGTAATTTGTAAGTAAGAAAGATGGGTCACTTATAATGTGCATTGACTACCGGCAACTCAATAGGGTCACTATAAAGAATAGATATCCTTTTCCAAGGATTGATGACTTGTTTGACCAATTGCAAAGGGCTAGCTTTTTCTCTAAGACTGATCTTTTGTCCGGGTACCATCAAGTGAGGGTGAAGTAGTGTGATATTCCCAAGACAGACATCTAGACTAGATATGAGCATTATGAATTCGTGGTGATGTCCTTTGGATTGACTAGTACGCTGGCCATCTTCATGGTCTAATGAATAGGGTCTTCAAACCCTACCTTGATTCCTTTCTTGTGGTCTTCATTGATGATATTTTGATCTATTCCCATAGTAAGGAAGAGCATATGGGCCATTTGAGGAGTCATGTTACAAAGATTGAGGGAGGAGTGATTGTATGATAAATATGACAAGTGTGAATTTTTATTGAAGGAGGTTGCATTCTTGGGGGGATGATATAAAAGTGGATCCTAAGAAAACTAATGTGATTAGGAATTGTCCTAGACCATTAACCCCGTCGAAAATTAGGAGTTTCTTGGGCCTTGCAGGTTACTATAGAAGGTTTGTGAATGGGTTCTCCTCCATTGCTTCTCCTATGAAAAAATTGACTCAAAAGAAGGTGAAGTTTGTGTGGACCGGTGAATGTGAGAAAATTTTCCAAATATTGAAAGATAAACTTGTGTCCGCTCCTATATTGTCACTATCGGATAGGCTTGAGGGTTTTATGGTCTATTGTGATGCATCTGGAGTTGGTTTGGGTTGTATGATAATGCAAAACGATAAGGTCATAGCCTATGCTTTTAGACAACTCATGGTGCATGAAAAGAACTACCCTACCCATGATCTTGAATTGGCCGCCGTGGTATTTGCATTAAAGATTTGACATCATTATTTGTATGGGGTGCATGTTGATGTCTTCACCAATCATAAGAGCTTTCAATATGTCTTCACTCAAAAAGATCTTAACTTGAGACAAAGAAGGTGGCTAGAACTCCTTAAGGACTATGACATGAATGTGGATTACCATCAGGGTAAGGCAAATGTTATGGCGGATGCTTTGAGTCAAGTGTCTATTGGTAGCTTAGCTCATATGGATGTTGGTGAATAGGGAGATGGCTGGATTGGGGGTGAAGTTAGAAGATGTGGGTAATGGTATGGTTATTATTGATGGTTTCAAATCTTCTTTGATTGATGAGGTGATAGCAAAGCTGGAATTGAATCCTCCTTGGTTGAATTGGAGGTCTTGGTGAAAGAGGAAAAAATAAAGGTTTTCTCCCAAGGGGGAGATGGGACCCTTAGATACCAAGGCAAGTTGTGTGTGCCAAGTGTTGATGGTTTGAGGGAGAGAATTCTTGATGATGCCCATAATTCCTCTTATTCTATCCACCCTGGCTCCACCAAAATCTATAGAGACTTAAGGGATGTGTACTGGCGGGGAACTATGTAGAGGGACATTGCTAAATTTATTTCTAGTCGCCATAGTTGCCAACAAGTCAAGGATGGATATCAAAGGTCGGGTGGCCTAATCGAAGACTTAGAGATTCCCACTTGGAAGTGGGAGGTTATTAACATGGATTTTGTGGTTATGTTGCCCAAAATTAGGAAGGGTTTTGATCCCATATGGGTGGTGGTTGATAGGATGACGAAATCAACTCACTTTTTACCGATCAAGACTACATATGTGGCTAAAGAGTATGCAAGGTTATACATCCATAAGTTAGTGAGGTTACATGGGGTTCCTTTATCCATCATATTGGATCGGGGTGCACAATTTACTTCACACTTTTGGAGATCTTTCCAAAGGGGTCTCGGTACCAAAGTTCACCTTAGTACGACCTTCCACCATCAAATGGATGGCCAAGCCGAAAGGATGATTCAAACACTTGGAGGATATGCTTAGGGCTTGTGTCTTGGAGCTTAAATATAGTTGGGATGACCATTTTCCATTGATTGAGGTTGCCTACAACAATAGCTATCACTCTAGCATTGGTATGGCTCCATTTGAGTCCGTTTATGGGAGACGTTGTAGATCACCGGTGGATTGGTTTGAGGTTGGAGAGGTGGCTCTATTGGGGACGGATCATGTCATGGAAGCTTTTGAGAAGGTTAAGATGATTAGGGAAAGGTTGAGGAAAGCCCAAAGTCGTCAAAAATCCTATGCCAATGTGAGAAGAGACCTAGAATTCCAAGTGGATGATTGGGTTTATTTGAAGGTTTCTCCAATGAAAGGTGTAGTCTGTTTTGGTAAAAAGGGAAAGTTGAGTCCAAGGTATGTTAGTCCTTATGAGGTGATTAAGAGGGTTGGCAAGGTAACTTATGAGTATAAGTTGCCTAGTGAAATGGATTTAGTCCATTCGGTGTTCCATGTCTCTATGTTGAGAAAATACATTAGTGACCCTAATGCCATTGTGCCTCTTGATGTTATGGGTGATGTGGAGGATGACTTAACTTATGAGGATATCTTGGTTCAGATCTTAGATAGGCAAGTAAAGAGATTGAGGAACAAAGAAGTGACATCCGTTAAGGTCTTTTGGAGGAACCAACAAGTCGAAAGTGCTACTTGGGAGGTCAAAACGGATATGCAAAAGCGGTATTCTTATCTTTTTCACTCCACTCAAGCCTATGGTACTTTTCCTAAGTCTCATATGTGACTTTAAGTTCTACATTTCAGCCCCAATATCATTCATGTGCATTCATGTTTAAGTTGGTAAATTTATGATGATTTTACACTTATGATGATGATTTGAAAATGGTGTTTTGCATATTATGTTGAATTCTCATTGGGGCTGATTTGTTCATGATCACTCTTGTCTTGTACATCTTTTTTACATTCGGTGATGAATATTACCAAGGCGGAGATATTGTAACGACCCCAAAGTGTCCAAAAACATGCCTCGAATGCCCAGAATTTTAATTTTCATATATCTAAAAATCCTTTCGGTCTTTTTAAAATCTGACTTCATATTTGTGATCAGGGGGTCAAAATTAGGTGAAAAAGGGTCTAATCTCGATTTAAGAGCGAAAGAATAGCAGTTATAAATTTCTAATGGACAATTTTCAGTGAGCTGTTTGCGATGCTTCTGCGACACGCCTTGGGCGAGCTTTAGTATAAATCCTTCTCTGTGATGTGGAGATGTGTTTTTCGCCTGACAGTTTTTCTTGTGCGACCCAAAATATTCTAAGTGTTGGCCCAAGTTTTCCAAACGTGTTTTTATCTACACTTAGTCAAATTTCACCCTTATATCATCCTAAACATTTCCCAATACACCTCAAAACACTTAGTCTTACTTTCACTCCAAATTCGAAGAAACAAAACCCTCATCCGGATTTAAGGATTCTCTTCAAGCTTCAAGTCTCCATTGTCAACCTTCACCAAGAACTTCTCCAAAGCTAAGGTATGTGGTGTTGAACCATTGGGTCTTTTCACTCAGTGGTACCTAAGCCTCCTTTTACAAATATTGCATGATTTAAAGTTGATTTTACATTTGGATCTTGTATATTGAGAAATTTACTGCACAGTGATTTTAATTCATGAAAGTATGGTATTTTAGCATGTTTTGAGCTTCAAATCTTGAATCTAATATTGTATTTGATGAGGGATTTTGATGTGAATTTCTTGGGGATGTTGTAAGGTGTTGATTGATGGTTTTACAATGAATTTTTTTGCATGATTTCATCTCTAAATTACATAGTCTTTTACCCCCATTACACCCCCAAGGTGTTTGATAAAATGTCCGGTTATGGTTTCATAAGGAAATAAAGGTCCAAAGCATGAGATATGATATGAATGATGTTATAATGATGAAATGAGCTTATGTATATGATTATTACTATATCAAATGTTGCATTAGACCTATGATAAATTCTATATAAAGTGTTGCATTAGACCATACCCGATCCGTCGGGACAAGAGCCCGATAACCATGTAAGGGGTTTATACTCATCAACCATGCAAGGAGTTTATACTTCATCATCGTGTTGGTAAGGTGTGAAGGGGTTTATACCTTGACTGGCTAACTTGGTCTTTTCTACACATATGATATTCTATTTGAGTATGGATTACTTAAGCATGTTTTACTTATGCATTGATCATATATGTCATATTTCTATATCATGCCTATTTCCTATTCTTATGCATGTTGACTACGAAGCTTATCTCATGTTGCATTGCATCCCACATACTTAGTATATTCAAACGTACTAATGCATACTCTTGCCTACATGATATCACCATGTAGGAACCGGTGCCCAAGTTGATCATCCTTCTCCTCCACATGGCTAGACGGTGCTATTCCAAGCTTGTTGGTGAGTCCTTCATTTGGGGGACTTTGGTTTATGTTTTCCTCTTATCTATGTATTGACACACTATCTTATGTTCTACTTGACTATGAGGGTGAGCTCGGTTACTTTGTCTTGGCCCCTGCTCTATCTATATATTTGGAGGTGTTTGTTGGACAAGTTAAGTATTTATTATATGACCTATTGATTCCTTGTCTCTTTATGTTGATGTGTTGCAAAGCTTTCCCTTAGCCCTAATGCCCCATTCTATTCTATATGTATTTTATATGCTTCCGCGACCAGGGATGTATAATTACAAGTTAAAAGGCTTGTTTGGATTTTCCTTCGGTTTCCCTATTTGTTGTGTCACATTTAGGCCCTAGGCTTGGGTTGTGACAAAAATTTAGCTTGGTCTTTTCTGCACATATGATATCCTATATGAGTATGAGTTACTTAAACATTTTTTACTTGAGCATTGGTCATTCATGTTATATTGTTATATGATGTCTATTGCCTATTGTTATGTATTTTGACTATGATGCCTATCTCTTGTTGCATTGTATCCTGCATACTTAGTACATTCAAACATACTAACACATACTCTTGCTTACATGATATCACCATGTAGGAATCGTAACCCAAGTTGATCATCCTCCTCCTCCGCGTGGCTAGTTCGGTACTACTCAAGCTAGTTGGTGAGTCCTCCACTGCGGGGACCTTAGTCTATATTTCTCTTATTATGTATTGAGACACTCTTCTTTATTTTCTATTTTAACTATGAGGATAAGCCCGATTGCTTTGTCTTGGTCCCGCTCTTATCTAAGTATCAGAGGTGTTTGTTGGATATGTTATGTATCTATGATATGAGCTTTGACTCTTTGTCTCTTGATTATGATGTTATGCAAGCTTTCCGCTTAGCCTCTTTGTCCTTATTCTCACTCTTTATGTCTTTTATATGCTTCTGCAATCAATGATGTGTAATGATAAGTTGAATGGCTTGTTGGGGGTTCCATCGGGTTCCCTTTTCGTCTTATCATGTCTAGGCCCTAAGCTTGGGTCGTGAAACTGCAAGTAGATATTTATTATGGATCCAAGAGAGAGTTGATCATCCTTTACTGTGGAACGTTTAGGATAGGCGTGACAACAATATCGCCTTCGTTGTCATCACAAAATTAAAGGTAATGGGATGTGGATGTCCGTTAAGAGAAACTCTTGAGCAACCTTGATTGAGCATAATATTTTAAACGAAACTTACTTTTACTAAGTTGTTTTTCTTGAAAAGCATGATTTACTTCAAACTTGCATATACTGAGCTGAGCATGAGTTATTGTGTCGAGATAAGTGAGTTGAGTTTTACTTTCTTGAGCTATTTTGCATACTAGTATATTCCATATACTGATGTGCATTTAGGCCTGCATCTTTTTGTGATGTAGCTACAAGTGGTAGAGGACTTCAGTCCGTGCACTGTTGAGGTCCGATTCAGTGCATTTTCCTAGAGTTGCTGAGCCCTCTTTGCATTCTGGAGGAGCCCTTCTTTGTTAGACCCCGTAATCACTTAACGGTCAATTATTAATTCGGGAAAAATTGTTGAGATTGAAGTATATTTTAAAT
>JAOTQR010116564.1:0-24752 GCA_025774065.1 Solanum ossicruentum | reverse complement strand
TATTTCATTATTTGTGTAACCTACTCCTTTCATTATGGTGTTGTCTTTTGTGATTATTTACATGTCATATGTTGTATGTACAATCCCATAACTCCAATATTGCGACCACCAAAAGAATCATCTCAAAGGTAATTGAAACATAAAGTAAAGTATATTGCTTATTGATGGGTGGTAACCTGAGGGGCATAAGAATCACCTAGCCAGGGTCGATCCAATCATGGGGGTAGCGCAAGGAGTTAAAGGAAAAGCCTAGCCAGGGTCGATACCGATATAGATTTACCACTGATCAACTGGTCGTTTGTATTACTCGCCGTACACAGATTATACAGTAAAGGTAAAGTAATAAAAAGATCATAAAGTACATGATCCCACAGTATAACTAAGGGTGGTCTCTTATCCTACATAAGTGCATAATTTCATTTAAGTTGTTACTTCATATACAATATTTCCTACCTTATATATTTAGTACATCATCTCATACTGACGTCCCTTACGTGGGACCTGCATTTCGTAATGCAGGTATAGGTGCTAGTAGATCTCCCCAGTAGGAGTACAGGATATCTGACTGTTGTTACTAAGCTCTAGTTTGCTTCGGAGCTTTGTGTGTGTCTAGAGCTTATATTTTTGTATTACATAGTTAGTTGAGGTGGGGCCTATCCTGACCTTTATCAGATATTTTTCCTTATCTAGAGGCTTTGCAGACTATGTAAATTAAAGTGTGGTCATGTCTCGCACTTTAGACATTGTGGCCCCAATGACCTAGTGATATACATTTACTTTTGGCTTATTATTACTGTTTACTTTATTAAAGGCATGCTAAACATCGAAATCCCTTAAAATATATATAGAAAGTGCATAGATACAGGTTGGTCCTCCTGGGCCTTATCTAAACGGGTGCCAATCCACCTTAATAGGATTTTGGGTGTGATAGTCGTACTGCTATGCTAGTGAGTGATGTGAATTTTTCTAGGCTGATGACATATGCCAAACAACTAGCGGGGGAAAATCCTAGAAAGAGAAGAAGTGGTGAATCCAAGATGGCTCGATTTGAAGGTGGTTTCCAAGGTCCTAACGGTGACCGATTTGCTCAAGGCCACAAGTTACATGGCCAAGGGTCTTCAAATTCTCCTAAATAGAGATTTGATAATGATTACCTATGATTCCAAGGTGGAAGTGGTGGAATGACCCACCTTAAGTGCAAAAGTGTGGGAGAAACCACGTTGGTCAACGTTTAAACAATTCTAATGCTTGCTTTGGTTTTAGTGAAATGGGTCACAAGATTACTTATTGTCCTCTTACTCAAAAAAAAGGTAGAGATAGTCGTCCTCAAGGCTAAGGTACTAATGCCGGTCAAAGGGCAAAGGGAGGCCAACAAGCGGGTGCTCCAAGCCAAAATAGGTTCTATGCTTTCCAAGGAAGGAAATGAGTGGAAGAAGTGCCCGATTTTTTTACCCATATGTTTAAAGTTATTGATTAGGATGTGTATACATGGATTGATCTGGGTGCCACTCTTTCATTTATTACTCCTTTTATTTCCAACATGCTTTATGTGTGTCCCGAGTTGTTTTGTGAACCTTATGAAGTGTCCACCCCTGTTGGTGAGTCCATTACTACTAAAAGAGTCTATAGAGATTGTCGCGTATCCGTATTGCATAAAGTCTTGGCTTGTGATTTTGTTGAATTAGATATGGTGGATTTTGATATTATTTTTGGGATGGATTGGTTGCATGCATATCATGCTTTTATTGATTGTACATTCGTAAGGTTAAATTCCAATTCCCTAATGAGCCCATCCTTTAGTGGAAAAGTCATGATGTGGTGGTCAAGGGTAGATTCATTTCTTCTCTTAAAGCCCAAAAGTTGATTTCTAAGGGTTACATTTATCAGCTTGAGAGGGTTAGGGACCTTGACTCAAAAGTCCTTTCTATTGAGTTAGTTCTGGTGGTCAATGAGTTTCTTGATGTCTTTCTTGATAAACTTCTCGGTGTTCCTCCCAAAGGGAAATAGACTTTGGTATAGACTTCCTTCCCGATACACAACCCATTTCTATTCCCCATTACCGTATGGCTCTAGCGGAATTGAAGGAGTTGAAGGATCAACTGAGGGATTTGTTGGAGAAGGGTTTCATAAGGCCTAAAAAGTTACCATAGGGTGCACCAGTCTTGTTTGTAAAGAAAAAGGATAGTTCACTTAGAATGAGCATTGATTATAGGCAACTTAATAGGGTTACCATAAATAACAAGTAGCCTCTACCAAAGATTGATGACCTTTTTGATCAACTATAATGGGCTAGTCGCTTTTCTAAGATTGATCTTCGATTCGGATACAATCAAGTGAAGGTGAGGGAGTGTGATATTCCCAAGCCAGCTTTTTGGACAAGGTATTGGCACTTTGAATTTGTGGAAATGTCTTTTTGGTTGACTAATTATTACCTATAATTATGGATCTCATGAATAGGGTCTTTAAACTCTACCTTGATATGTTTGTGGTGGTCTATATTGATGATATATTGATTTATTCTTGGAGTGAGGATGAGCATGTGAATTACTAGAGGGTGGTGTTGCAAATCTTGAGGGATGAGAGGTTGTTTGCTAAATATGAAAATTGTGAATATTGGTTGAAATAGTTTACTTTCATAGGGCATATGTAGTCGGGTAATGGAATTAAGGTGGATCCTAAGAAGACAGAGGTGATAGAAAATTGGCCTAGACCCTTAACTCTGTCGGATATTAGGAGTTTCATTGGTTTCGCAGGTTATTACCGGAGCTTTATGAATGGCTTTTCTTCTATTGCTTCCCCAATGACAAAGTTCACCCAAAAGAAGGCAAAACTGTTTTGGACTGATGAATGTGAAAAGTGTTTTCAAACTTTAAAAGGTAAGCTTGTCTCTGATCCTATCTTGGCTCTACTAGAAGGATTGGAAGGTGTTCGTGGTTTATTGTGATGCCAAAAGAATTGTTTGGAGTATGTTTTGAAGAAAAATGGCAAGGTGATAGCATATGTCTCTATGTGACTTAAGGTGCATGAGCGAAATTATCCAACCCATGATCTTGAATTGGCGGCCGTGGTGTTTGCTTTGAAAATTTGGTGTCACTATTTGTATGGATTTCATGTTGATGTGTTTACCGACCACAAGAGTCTCCAATATGCATTCACACTAAAAGATCTTCATGTCACGACCCAAGCCTAGGGCCTAGATGTGACACGGCGAGTGGGAACCCAAAGGGACCCCAAACAAGCCTCTTAGCATATCATTACACATCCTTGGTTGTGGAAGCAAGTACACAAAAACAAGAGAATATTAAATAAGGATAAAGTGGCTAAGGGAGTCTTT
Source organism: Solanum ossicruentum (assembly GCA_025774065.1). Lineage (NCBI taxonomy): Eukaryota > Viridiplantae > Streptophyta > Magnoliopsida > Solanales > Solanaceae > Solanum > Solanum ossicruentum. The sequence continues at coordinate 21,418 of JAOTQR010116564.1, read as the reverse complement.
CATATCTTAAAAACATATAAGAGTTGAGGGAGTCGAAGCTCAAAGCATTATTATACAGCTTGTCCAACAACAACTCTAGGCTTAGAGATGAGCGGGGGCCAAGACAACTTTCCGAGCAAACCCTCGTAGTCAAAAGCATAAATAAAAGGAAACAAAGTCTTTTCATAACATAAGATCAAAGACACTATCCCCGGAGTTGAGGACTCACCAAACTTTGCTTTGATGATATTACTAGCCACGTGGAGGAGGAGGAAGATCAAGTGGTGCTTCGATTCCTACATGATAACATCATGTAGGCATAAAGTATGTGTTAGTATGTTTAAATGTACTAAGTATGTAGGATGTCATGCAACAATAGTTAGGCAACATAATCGAAATGCATAATTAGGCAATAGATGAGCATATAGTAATATGGCATGCATGAATGATGCTTCAGTAAACATGCCTATATAGAACATATTACATGTATAGTAAGAGACCATCATTATAGAATCCAAGGCCAACCATCACCTTGGAAAGGCGATTGAGGTATCAACTCCTCAACTAGTTAATGGTTGTCACACCTAACCATCCATGGTGATTAAGGTATCAACCCCTCAATTATGATGGTTGTCACACATTACCATCCATGGTAATTGAGGTATCAACCCTTCAATTGGTTGATGTTTATCACACCCTACCATCCATGATAATTAAGGTATCAACCCCTTAATTGGTTAATGGTTGTCATACCCAACCATCCATGGTGATTGAGATATAGCACCCCTCAACAAGGTGTGGTCAACTTGCAACACTATAAATACTTTTCATAAAATCAACACATAAATACATTCCTTTCATCATCATAAAGTCATTAAAATCATAGGTTATACAATAGATCATCACTAATTTAAGAACCCTAAATTGGACATTGTATCAAACACTTGGCAGATGTGTAATGCTAGTTCAAAATCAAGCAATGCAAGAGTGAAATCATGTAAAAAAAACTTAATTTAAATCAACCCACCAACACTTGGTAACACCCTCATGCATGATACATTAAAACACTTCATCAAATCTTATCAAAGAACATACATTCGTAGCTTTAAACATGCTTGAATAGTTTACATTTTGTGAAAATCCCAACATAGTTTAAAATCAAATTTATAGTAAGAATACCGATAAGTAAATCAACTTGAAAACATGTACTTTGTATAAAAAGAAAGGTTGGGTACCATGGGCGAAAGGACCCAATAGTTGAAACCCATATACCTTAACTTTTCAGGTTTCCCTGATGAACATTTAAATGAGAACTTGAAACTTGAATTAAATTCTTGAGATCCCGAATGAGATCGGGACACTTGAATTTGGGTGATATATTTATCTAAGTGTTAGAGGGGATTTTGGGTAATGTATAGAATGATATGACTTGAAAAATGACTAAGTGTAGGTGTTTTATGCATAGGAAGGCTTAGGCCCAAGACCCAAAAGCCTTTGACCGAGATTAGAAAACATGCAGCGAAATGAACTACTCTGTACCACGAAGGGAATGCGCAAGCCTACTATTTTGTGCAAATTGGGAAAATCAAATTTTGTTACGGTAGCTCTAAAATCGAGGTTATATCCATCTCCCACTCAATTTCATCCCTTAACAAGAATATGAAGATAGATTTTTGATATCACGCACAAATTTTCAATTATGAGGAAATTACGATTATGGGCATTTTTGAGACACATTTTCGGGCACTTTTTCGTGTCATTTCACTTTACTTGAGAAAACTAATGATTAGAGCTCCTAAAACATTATGACATGAGTGTGCATTATCATCCTGACAAAGATAATATTGTGGTCGATGCTCTAAGTAGTGTCCATGGTAACCTAGCTCATGTTGATGTTGGTAACATGGAGGTGGCTAGAGAGGTTAACTGATTAGGTTGGGGGTTAGGTTTGATGAAGTTGAAAATTTTGGTGTAGTAGTTGTTCATGGTTCTAAATATTTTTTGATTGAGGAAGTCAAGTCAAAACAACACCATGACCCCGTGTTGCTAGAGTTGGAGCCTTGGTGAAGGATGGTAAACTGGAGGTTTTCTCCCAAGGGGGAGACGGTTCCCTTACATACCAAGGTAGGTTGTGTGTATCAAAAGTAGATGACTTAAGGGAGTTGATATTGAAGGAAGCGCATAATTCATCTTATTTTATTCTCCCCAGTTCCACAAATATGTATAGACACTTGAGGGAGGTGTATTAGTGGGATGGTATGAAGAGGGATATTTTTTAAGACATCGAAAGTTTGTATTCGGATGTCACAATTGCCAACAAGTGAAAGTTGAATATCAAAGGCTAGGTAGCCTAGCCCAAGATATAGAAATTCTTACTTGGAAGTGGAAAGAGATCTAGATGGATTTTGCAGTTGGGTTGCCTAAGACTAGGAGACACTTTGACTCTATTTGGGTCGTTGAAACGACCCTAAAATGTGCCCAAAAATGTGCCTCGGAATGCCCAGAATTTTAAATTCCATATATATCAAATTCCATTTGTCATTTCAAAAATCTGACTTCATATTTTTACTCAGGGGTCAAAATTAGGTGAAAAAGGGTCTAACCCCGATTTTAGAGGGAAAGATTAGCAATCATGTTATCCTATGGTGCAATTTCCAATGAGGTTTTTGCGTCGCCTCTGTGACGCACCTCTACCTATTTTGGGGAATATTTTATTGGTTTGGTCCAAGATTTCTAATTCCTGGGTCAAAGTGTTCCCAAACGTGTTTTTACCCATACATAGCCTTATTTTACCATTATATCATCCTAAACATTTCCCAATACTCACTTAAACACTTAGTCATATTTTCACTCCCCAAATACAAGTCTCAAACCCTCACCCCAAGCTAAGGTTCTCGTTCATGGTTCTTCTTCAAGCTTTAAGTCTCCATCTCTAATCTTTACCAAGCTCATGTCTAAGCAAAGGTATGTGAGTTTCTTTTGGTGGGTTCCTTTCATCCCTGATACCCAAGCCTCCTTTTACTCAAATTGCATGATTTAAAGTCAATTTGCAAATGGTTCTTTCTTATTATGAAATTCACTGCACACTACGTTAAAGCTATGAGAAATTATTACTATTTTGCTATGTTTGAGCTATAAATCTTTGATCTATTGTAAGATTTGAGGAGCAGTTTTAATGTACATTGCATGAGGGTGTTGCAAGGTGTTGATTGATGGTTTTACAATAGATTTTCTTGGATAATTTCATCTCTATATTTCATGGTTTTATACTGGCATTACACACCCTCAAAGTGTTTCATAAAATATTTGGATATTGTTTCTTGAGGAGTTAAACGTCCAAAGCATAAGATATGATATGAATGACTTATGATGATGAAATGAGCTTATGTATATAATTTACTCTATATAAAGTGTTGCATTAGACAATACCCGAACTAAGGGGGCTAAGAGCTCAGGTAACCAAGTTGGGGGTTTGTACTCATTAACCATGTGAGGAGTTTGTACTTCCACACTATAGTGATAATGTGTGAGTATCATCAACCATGTGAGGGATTTGTACCACACAACCACAAAGGGCTTTGTACCTTGAATAGCTAGCTTAGACTCTTCTACACATATGATATCATATATAAGTGTGAGTTACTTAAGAATGTTTTACTTAAGCATTGATCATTCATGCCATATTATTATATTGTGCCTATTGCTTAATATTATGCATTTTGATTATGATGCCTATCCATTATTACATTGCATCATACATACTTAGTACATTCAAGAGAATTAATATATACTCTTGCCTACATGATATCACCATGCATGTACCAGAGCCCAGGTTGATCATCCTCCTCCACGTAGCTAGTTCGGTGCTACTCAAGCTAGTTGGTGAGTCCTCCACTTCATGGACCATAATTTACTCTCTTTTGTTATGCATTAAGGCACTCTTCTTTCAGTTCTATTTGACTATAAGAATGAGTCCAGTTGCTTTGTCTTGGCCCCCGCTCTTATCTACTTAGTAGAGGTGGTTGTTAGATATGTTATGTATCTATAATATGAATTTGAATCTTGTCTCTTGATTATGATATTGTGAAAGCTTTTCCCTTAGCCCCTTTGCCCGTATTCTTGCTCTTTAATGTTTAATATGCTTCCGTGGCTAATGATGTGAAATGACAATTAAGAGGCTTGTTTGGGGTTTATTCGGGTTCCCCATACACCATGTCACGTCTAGGTCCTATGCTTAGGTTGTGACAAACTTTGTATTAGAGCACTAGGTTGATAGATTCTTGGAGTCCAACACACCGCGTCGATTAGGGTCATATTCATGATTGTGAAACGCGCCATGACATGAGTAGGAGGCTATGATACGTTTTAGGAAATATTTCCCTTCTTTATGTTCTATGTCGTGCTATAGAGTTGTAGTGAGTTTTTCCCCCCTAGCAGTTGATCTTTTCTATGCTAGATCATGCCAAACAGTTGCGGAAGAAGGGCCAAAACTCCCAAGGAGCAACCTATGAATTGTGAGCTCTGAGATGATCTCACTATACTTGCCCAAGTTGTGCCCAACCAAGTCAATCAAGGGGACCAAGCTCCTCATGCTACTACCCCAGGGGCTAGGGTAAGAGACTTCATGAGGATAAATCCTCTGGTATTCAATGGGTCAAAGGTGGATGAAGATCCATAAGAGTTCATTGATAAGGTCTACAAAATCTTGAATATTATGGGTGTTGGGTCGAATGAAAAGGCAGAGTTGGCGGCGTACCAACTCAATGGGGTAGCCCAAATATGATATGATCAATGGAAGGGTGAGAAGGGAATTGGTAATATGGTGCTTTGGGAGGAGTTCAAATTGGCTTTCCTTAATTAATTTTTTTCCTCTTGAGCTAAGGGAAGAAAATTTGGTAGAGTTTATGAACCTGAAACAAGGTGTTATGAGTTTGAGGGAGTATGCCCTCAAGTTTAATCAACTTTCAAAGTATGTTCCTCATTTTGTGGCCGATCTTATATCTATTATTAATAAGTTCGTTATGGGGTTCTCTGACTTGGTAAATGAAGAATGTCGGTCCGCCAAGATAATTAGTGACATGGACTTGTCTTGAGTGATGACCTATGCTGAGCAAATGGAGGATGAGAAATCAAGGAAGAGAAGGGGATATGAGGCAAAGAGAGCCCAATTTGAGGGTAAATTTAAAAAGGTTGCTAAATTTTGTCAAGGCCAAGGGACTTCTCATGCTACTAATAGGGGGTTAATGACTTCCCTAGGCCTCAAGGTGTTGGTGGGGTGGCTCTTATTAATATGTTCCCTAAATGTGGAATGAGCCATGGAGGCCCATGTTTGAAGGGTTCGAATGCATGTTATGAATGTGGGATCTTGGTCTCAAGAAGATAAATCATCCAATAAACTGTGGCATGGGCCGGTGTGCAAGTGTGGTCCCATTGGGTAGAGGTGGTCCTTAAGGTGGTGCCCCAAGGCACAACCAGTTTAATGCACTACATGGGTGGCAAGGGGTTGGTGATGTTCCCGATGTTGTTATTAGTATGTTGAAATCTTTGACTTTGATGTACATGCTTTGATTGATCCGGGTGCCACTCTTTCCTTCGTTACCCCTTTTGTTGCTAAAAAGTTTCATATTGACCCTGAGTTGTTGCATGAGTCATATGAAGTGTCTACTCCTATTGGCGCCTCTACTGTTGCTAGAAAAGTTTATAGAAGTTGTCCTATTTGCATTTTGCATAAGTTATTGCCTTGTGATCTTGTTGATTTAGACATGATAGATTTTGATGTCATTCTTGGGATGGATTGGTTACATGCCTACTATGTTTCTATTGATTGTGGAACCCATAGGGTCAAGTTTCAATTCCTTAATTAACTCGTCCTTGGGTGGGAAAGTCAGGATGTGGTGGTCAAGGGTAGATTCATTTCATGCATTAAAGTCGGTAAGTTGATCTAGAAAGGGTGTGTTCATCATCTTATGAGGGTTAAAAATGCGAAGTCTAAAGTCCCTTCCATTGAGTCGGTTTCGGTCGTTAATGAGTTTATTGATGTCTTTCCAAATTTTATTTTCATTGTTCCTCCTGAAAGGGAGATAGATTTTGGCAAAGATCTCCTTTCTGAAACTCAACCTATCTCTATCACCCCTTACCGTATGGCCCCAACGTAGTTGAAAGAGTTAAAGGAACAATTGAAAGATTTGTTGAAAAAGGGATTTATTAGGCCTTGCCAATTTGGGGTGCCCCGGTGTTATTTTTACTGAAGAAGGATGTGTCACTTAGAATGTGTATTTACTACCGGCAACTCAATAGGGTTACCATCAGGAATAAGTATTCTCTTCCAAAGATCGATGATTTGTTTGGCCAATTTGACTCTTCTTCTATAAGATTGATCTTCGGTTCGGGTATAATCAAGTGAGGGTGAGGGAGTGAGACATTCCCAAGACGGCCTTCCGGACTAGACATAGGCATTATGAGTTGGTTGTGATGTCGATTGGCTTTACCAATGCACCGACCATCTTCATGGACCTAATGAATAGGGTCTTCAAACCTTACCTTGATTCCTTTGTTGTGGTCTTCCCTGATGACATTATGGTCTATTCATATTGTAGGAAGGAGCATATAGGGCATTTGATGTTTTTTGTTGCAAAGATTGAGGGAGGAGAAGTTGTATGCTAAATATGATAAGTGTGAATTTTTGTTGAAGGAAGTTTCATTATTGGCTCATGTGGTGTCAGGGGATGGTATAAAAGAGGATCTTAGGAAAACCGATGTGATTAGAAATTGGCCTAGACCATTGACCCTGTCGGATGTTATGAGCTTCTTGGGCCTAGCGGGTTATTATAGAAGATTTTTGAATGGGTTCTCCTCCATTGCTTCCCTTATGAAAAAATTGAATCAAAAGAAGGTTAAGTTTGAGTTGACCGATGAATCTGAGAAGAGCTCCCAAACATTGAAAGACAAGCTTGTATCTGCTCCTATATTGTCACTACTAGATGGGTTTGAGGTTTTGTGGTGAATTGTCATGCTTCCAGGGTTGGTTTAGATTGTGTGTGATGCAAAATGGTAAGGTCATATCTTATGCTTTTAGACAACTCAAGGTAAATGAAAGGAACTACCCTACCCATGATCTAGAGTAAGCCGCCATTGTGTTTGCATTAAAGATTTGGCGTTACTACTTGTATGGGGTGCATATGGATGTGTTTGCCGATCATAAAATCCTCCAATATATCTTCATTCAAAAAGATCTCAACTTTAGGAAAGAGAGATTAGAACTTCTCAAAAACTATGATGTGAGTGTGCATTATCATCCGGGTAAGGCAAATGTGGTGGCGGATGCTTTCACTCGGGTGTCCATAGGTAGCCTAGTTCATGTTGATGGTGACGATAGGGAAATGCCTAGGGAGGTGCATAGATCAGCTAGATTAGGGGTTAGGTTGGAAGAGGTTGGTGATGATGTTGTTGTGGTTATTTATGGGTCTATGTCTTCTTTGGTTGATGAGGTGGTAGCAAAACAAGATCTTGACTCCTCCTTGCTTGAATTGAAGGCCTTGGTGAGAGAGGGAAAAGTAGAGGTTTTCTCCTAAGGGGCAAATGGGGCCCTTAGGTACCCAGGTAGGTTGTATGTGCATTGTGTTAATGGTTTAAGGTAGAAAGTTCTTGATGAGTCCCATGATTCTTCTTATTCTATCCACCTCGGTTCCACCAAAATGTATAGAAACTTGAGGGATGTGTATTAGTGGGTAGGCTTGAAGAAGAAAATTGCCAAATTCATTTCCGATTGCCATAGTTGTCAACAAGTCAAAGCCGAACATCAAAGGTCGGGTGGCCTAACCCAAGAAATAGAGATTCCTACTTGGAAGTGGGAAGTGATTAATATGGATTTTTTTATTGGGTTTCCCAGACTAGGAAGGGTTTTTATTCCATATGGTTGGTGGTTGATAGGATGTGAAATTGGCCTATTTTCTATCGGTTAAGACACCTATGGATGGGGCTGGACCGTATGTAAGGTTGTACATCCATGAGTTAGTCAGGTTGCATGGGGTTCCTTTGTCCATCATATCGAATCATGGTTCACAATTCACTTCACACATTTGGAGGTCCTTTCAAAGGGGTCATGGTATAAAAGTTCACCTTAGTACGACCTTTCACCCCCAAATGGATGGCCAAATCGAAAGAATCATTCAAACTCTTGAGCATATGCTCAGGGCTTGTGTATTGGAGTTGAAGAGTAGTTGGGATGACTATCCTTCTTTCATTGAGTTCTTGTATAACAATAGCTATCACTCTAGAACCGGTATGGCTCCTTTTGAGGGTCTTTATGGTAGACGTTGTAGATCACTAGTTAGTTTATTTGAGGTTGGAGAGTTGGCTTTATTGGAACTAGATCTGGTCATAGTGGCTCTTGAGAAAGTTAGGAAGATTAGACAAAGGTTGAAGACGGCCCAAAAGTCATCAAAAATACTATGCCAATGTGAGAAGAAGAGACCTTGAGTTCAAAGTGGATGATTGGGTTTACTTAAAGTTTCTACAATGAAAGGTGTGGCCCACTTTGGTAAAAAGGGAAAGTTAAGTCCAAGATATGTTTGTCCTTATGAGGTCTTCAAGAGGGTTGGCAAGGTAGCTTATGAATTGAAGTTTCCTAGTGAAATGAAATTCGGTTCATCCAGTGTTCCATGTCTCTATGTTGAGAAAATGTTTTGGAGATCCTAATGCTATTGTGCCTCTTGATGTTGTGGGGGCTATTGAGGATAACTTGACCTATGAGGAGGTTTCGATTTAGATTGTGGATAGGCAAGTGAAGAGATTGAGGAACAAGGAGGTGGCACCAGTTAAGGTCCTTTGGAGGAACCAACAAATCGAAAGTGCTACTTAGGAAGCAGAACCAGACATGCAAAAGTGAAATCCTTTCTTTTCCACTCAACTCAAGCTTAAGGTACTAATTCTGAGTACCCTATGTGATTCAAGTGTTATATGTTTAAGCCCTTATGTCATTCATATGCATTCATGTTTAAGTTGGCAAGGTATGATTATTTTACATTTATGTTGAGATTTTGAAAATGGTGTTTTAAATATAATGTTGCATTCTTATTAGGGCTGATTTTTTTATTATCACTCTTGACTTGTACGTATCATTTGCATTCGGGAACGAATGTTCCCAAGGGGGAGATATTGAAAAGACCCCAAAAGGTGCCCGAAAATGTGCCTCGGAATGCCCAGAATTTTAAATACCATATATCTTAAATTCCATTTGTTTTTTTTGAAAATCCAACTTCATATACTTATTTAGGGGGTCAATATTAGGTGAAAAAGGGTCTAACCCCGATTTAAGAATGAAAGATTAGCAATTATGAAATCCCATGGTGCAATTTCCAGTGAGGTTTTAGGCGATGCGCCTCTGCCTATTTTGGGGACTATTTTTTTAGTTCGGTCGAACACTTCTAATTCTTGGACCAAAGTGTTGCCAAATGTGTTTTTACCTATACTTTGCCTTATTTCACCTTCATATCATCCTAAACATTTCCCAATACTCACTCGAACAATTAGCCATATTGTCACTCTCAAAATTCAAGTCCCAAACCCTCATCCCAAGCTAAGGTTCTTCTTCAAGCTTTAAGTCTCCATCTCCAATCTTCACCAAGTTCATCTCTAAGCTAAGATATCTAAGTTTCTTTCATGATCCCTTTCATCCATGATACCCAAGCCTCCTTTTACTCAAATTGCATGATTTAAAGTTGATTTGCAAATGGGTCTTTCTTGTTATGAAATTCACTGCACACTATATCAAAGCTATGATAAATTGTGACTCTTTTACTATGTTTCGAGTTATATATCTTTGATCTACTGTAAGATTTGAGGTGTGGTCTTGATGTATATTGCTTGAGGATATTGCAAGGTGTTGAATGATGGTTTACAATGGATTTTTATGGATGATTTCATATCTATATTTCATGGTTTAATACTAACATTACACACCCTCTAAGTATTTGTTAAAATGTTCGATTGTGGTTTCTTCATGAGTTGAAGGTCCAAAGCATGAGATACGGTATGAATGACTATATGATGATAAATTAGCTTATGTATATGATTTACTCTATGTAAGGTGTTGCATTAGACCATACCTCATCCGGGGGGATAAGATCCTGGGTAAACAACGTGGGGGTTTCTACTCATCAACCATGTGAGGGGTCTGTACTTCACCACCATGTTGATAAGGTGTAATTATCATCAATCATGTGAGGGATTTGTACCACACAACCACCAGGAGTTTTGTACCTTGAATAGCTAGCTTGGTCTCTTATACACATATGATATCCTATATGAGTATGAGTTACTTAAGCATGTTTTACTTAAGCATTGATCATACATGTCATATTGTTATATTTGTACCTTGATGCCTATCTATTGTTGTATTGCAAACTACATATTTCATATATTCAAATGTACTAATGCATACTCTTGCCTACATGATATCAGCATGTAGGAACTAGAGCCCAGGTTGAACATCCTCCTCCACGTGGCTAGTTTGGTGCCACTCAAGCTAGTTGGTGAGTCTTTCACTTCGGGGACCTTAGTCTATGTTCTCTTGCTATGTATTGAGACACTCTTATTTATGTTCTATTTGACTATGAGGGTGTACCCGGTTGCTTTTTCGTGGCCCTTGCCCTTATCTTTGTAGTAGAGATGGTTGTTGGACATATTATGTATCTATGATATGAGTTTGACTTGTCTCTTGACTTTCATATTGTGCAAACTTTTCCCTTAACCCTTTTGGCCCTATTCTTGCTCTTTAATGTTTTATATGCTTTCATGACCAATGATGTGTAATGATAAGTTAAGAGGCTTGTTTGGGGTTCCTTTGGGTTCCTCATTCGCCATGTCACGTCTAGGCCCTAGGCTTGGTCATGACAGTTGTTGTGGATAGAATGTCAATGTAGGCTCACTTTCTATTCATGAAAACCACTAATGGTGTTGACGATTATGCCAAGTTGTATATTCATGAGTTGGTTAGATTGCATAGGGTACCTTTGTCTATCATTTCGAATCGTGGTTCTCAATTAACTTCTCATTTTTTGAGGTCCTTCCAAATAGGTTTTGGTACCAAGGTGAAGCTTAACCTGACATTTCATCATCAAACAGGTGGTCAAGCTGAGAGGATTATCCAAACTCTTGAATATATGCTTAGAGCTCGTGTTTTGGAGTTTAAGGGTAGTTGGGATGAACATCTTCCACCTATTGAGTTTTCTTACAACAATAGCCATCACTCAAGCATTAGCAAGGCTCCTTTTGAAACTTTGTATGGTAGCGATGTAGATCCCCGGTTGGATGGTTTCATTTGAGGGAGAAGGCATTGTTAGGTCCGAATTTGGTTATGGAAGTCTTAGAGAAGGTGAGGTTGATAAGGGAGTGATTAAGGACAACCCAAAGTAGATAAAAGTCCTACCTCAATGTGAGAAGATGAGATCATGCATTTAAGGTTTGTGGTTGGGTTCCGGTTTGGCAAGAAAGGGAAATTGATCCCAAGGTTTGTTGAGCCATACAGAGTTTTAAAGAGGGTTTTCAAGGTTGCATATGAGTTGGAGTTATCTATGGAGATGAATATGGTTCATCTAGTCTTCTATGTGTCCATGTTGAGAAAGTGTGTGAGTGACCCAAGTGTTATAGTTCCCTTAGAAGTTGTGAGTGTTATGGAAGATAACTTGAACTATAAGGAGGTCCCGATGGAGATTTTGGATAGATAAGTGAAGAGGTTGAGAAAAAAAGATGTAGCATCCGTCAAAGTCCTTTGGAGCAATCAACAAGTTAAAAGTGCAACATGCAAAACTGAGGCCAACATAAAAATGTAATACCCATATCTCTTCCTCTCTACTGAAGCCAAACGTAATAACGTAAGTCCCATCTATGATTTCAACTCTTAAGTTTCATCCCACAAGTCATTTTTCATACATTCATGTTTACAGTAACAAGTTTATGGTCATTATTTACATTCATGTTGAGATTCTTGAAAATGATGTTTAAGTGTATTTGTTGCATTCATTTCAGGAGAAATCTTCATAATTACTTTGCTTACGCATGTTTCTTTGACATTCGTGGATGAATATTCCCAAGGTGGAGATATTGAAAAATCCTTCATGCGCTTAGGAATGCCTCATAATTGTAATTGCCGTATATCTCAAAATTTGCGAGTGATTTTGGAAATCTGACAATACCTATGAACCTCCTAACAACAATAGACTCAACAAAAGGTTGGACTCCAAACATTACACAACAACTTGGGCACACTGGAAGGCCACTAGAAATAAGAAAGAATAATGAAAAAAGGAGTGGCACTCAGGCCCAGCAATGCATACAGATCAAAGCCAACGAAAATTTCAACACACCGATAGCAACATTAGGTGCCTCATCCCCTCCTTGCCTCCGTTGAAGAGCATAAAATTTAGTGTGTTGTAGGGAACTGCCTTGGACACCTTGAGCCTCTTGATCAACATGCACACCTTGCCTTTGTGGTTAGCCATCCTTTCCTTAATTGTGAGCATATGGACAATTTGGAATTTTGTGGCCCATCTCACCACACCAAAGCATTCACCCATGTTCCTGCAACATGCGCCTCTATGATTCATCCAAGATTTTGGGCATCTAAGGTGAGTTACCCCATCATCACCCTCTTTACCCTTATTGCATTTACGAGGGCAATCTTTCCTTTTATGCCCCTCTTCACCACAACGGAAACAAGCACTGGTGTCCTTCAAACATGGGCCTCTAAGAATCTTACCGCATATTGGACACATAGCATCACCTCTATCTTTGGGACTTTAGAACTTAAGCCCAAAGTGAGCCCTTTTGGCCTCACTACTCCTCCTCTTACTGTTAGAAGTCTCGGGGGCACTCATTTGTTGATTGAGTCGAGTACTCAATTTTTTCACCACTTTAGTCAATACCCATAGAGCATTGTGAATCTCCAAATTTGATATATCACCATCCTAAGTAGCTTGAGATATATTCTAAAATGCAAATATTGAAATAAAAAATGAGCCTTAGGGGACTTAACACTATCGCACGACATGAATCAAGAAGAAGGGAAACATTTCCTAAAACATCTCATAGCCTCCCATTCATAGCAATGGTGTCACGCCCGAAAGTCCCATTAGGGCGGACTGGCACCCATTGCGGATAAGGCTCGGGAGAACCAACCTGTATCCATGTGCTTTCTATACGTATTATAAGAGATTTCTATTGTTGACATGCCTTTAAACAGATAAACAGTGACAACAGGTCAAAAGGAACTGCATATGACTAGGTCGTTGGGGCCACGGTATTTAAAGTCCGAGACATGACCATACTTTACTTTACATAGTCTACAAAGCCTCTAAGTAGAGAAAACATCTGATAATGGTCAGGACAAGCCCCGCCTCAACAAACTGTGCAATAAAAACACGTAAGCTCTAGACATATACAAGCCCCGAAACAACCTAGAGCTTAGTAAAAGTCACTGAATGTCCTATACTCCTACTGGGGAGATCTACCAGCACTTGTACCTGCAACATGAAATGTAGGTCCCCGTACGGGACGTCAGTACAAGATAATCTACTGAGTATGTATGGCAGGATATACTTTAGATAAAGTAACAACTCAAATGGAACCATGCACCAGTGTAAGATTTGGGACCACCTTTGTCATACTGTGGAATCATGTACTTTATGTTCTTTATACTACTTTACCTTTACTGTATAATCTGTGCACAGCTGTAAAACAAATGACCAATTGATCAGTGGTGAAACTGTATCAGATTCGTCCCTGGCTAGGTTATACTCAACCTCTCGGGCTACCCCCCATTGATTAGATCGTCCTTGGCTAGGTGCTATATCCACCCCTCAGGCTACCACCTATCAAAAACTGTATACTTTATCTTTCAATTACCTTTGAGATGATTCTTTTGGTGGCCATGATATTGGAGTTGTAGGACTGTATATGTAGCATATGACATGTGAATAATTACACAAGATAATATGACAATGAAAAAAGTACATTACACAAATGATGAAATGCGTATGAAATGGACAACTCGTGAACTTTACTTCGTAACAAAAACTCATGTAGCTTGGTATCCAAACATGTATGCAGTTTTGAAGGTGACTATGTATGGAATCATATGAATATATACAAGAGTGGAGACATGGTTAATAGTTGTGTCGGAGTTGGTGAATGCCTTTATGTACCAAGGAGAGATCTATTTTTCATGCCAAGTGATACGAAATCAAGTAACCTTACATACCTCGTTGTCGGACCTTGTTACTACCTCAAGATAACCTTCCCTTCTTCCAAATACTTATCTACAACATGGTGAGGGATAAAACTAGCATTAGCAGCCATTAGATACATCTTGGCATCCCAATTACATAACAAAACAACACACAGGCAGCAAGTGGGTGTTTATAAACCCGAGCGTATTCCTTTAACTTTTCCGCCCCTAATAGTATTTGCTAATACACATTAGCATGTACAGAGCATGTACAGCCTATTTCAATGCCATAACAGTCCTACAACATCCCACAAAGCACAACACATTAGAATTCCATACAATCTAAAAATGGACAGCATAACGTTGCCTTCCTTCGCTACATTTCGACGTCGACAACTCCAAACATATTCCAACTTTAACCAAACTGTTCCAGCAACATTTACACATATAAACATACTTAAAATAGTTTTATAACAACACTTAAGAAGTCATGAAGGACGTGACCTAATAGCCTTATATACAATAGCCTGCAATTTCCAATCAACATGACGCTTAAGATAACACAATAAAATGCGCTTTTTAAATGAAACCAAAATCAGGGCAGCAACCTTAGGGTGACATTTATAACTCAAACCATGTTAAGAAAACCATGTTCTCTTCATAATACAACTCACAAACAATAGAGAAATCACCAAAACAAAAGGAAAAAGTGCAACAACTTTCAACAGAGAATCTGTCCAGATTTTCCAGCACCAACATACTAGCATATGCTTCTTTTTTTCATAAGGAAACTATACTAAACACATGTCTAAACTTACTTACCACTAAATTCAAGGTGCAGGGCTTCTCCAACAACCCTAGGAGAGTTATTTAGCTTATTTACAAGGAGAAGAAAAGTTGAGAGAACTTTAGAGACAAATTTTTTTTTTGTGAGCTCAAGTGAACAATGACTTGTGGAGCTGCTTTGGAGCACTTTATAAAGAGCCATTTTACCGACCATCTCTTGAAATTTTGATCATCTTATACCATACATTATCAAGTTGCTTATCCACCAGCTTGGCCCTCAAACTTGGGCCTAAATGGGTCTCCAAGTTGATTGGCTAGGGCTGCCTATTTTTAGGTTTCACTTAGTTTTGGGCCTAATTTGCTAAGTGTGTTGTGATGTATTTGGTCCCTTTTTATTATACTTCTTGGGCTAAAACTTTAGCCCATTTATGATACTAAAATATAGGCCAAAGATACACCCTTAACAATGACTTTATTCATAATCGAACTTGAAAAAATTTGACCTCGAACCTTGTCTCTGTTTAGCTTGCAAATTTAAGCTAAGCAAGTAGGTGATTCACCTACTATCTTCCTAAGTCCTACAAGCACCTCAGTTCTCTTTCTTTATTTAAGGCCATAATCTACTCAATTCGACACAAAACATGTATACACTCGACCCTCTTAAGCGTTAGATGCACATATAGCCCATTAACACAAGATTCAAGCACTTTTGAAAATTAGCGCTAATTTGACTAAACCATGTTACGTTTAATTTGAATTGTACCAGTATTGTAAGGTGTGGGGTGTTACATCCTCCCCCTAGGAACATTCACCCTTGAATGATAACACAATCGGATAGCTTGAGCAAGTTTAAACCTTCACTTACACAAACTTTTGACAACACATTAAGTATTCAATCACACGTACCTATTAGTGTCCCAATTCTGCATCTTGGATTTCCTCTTTAGCTTCAAATAAGTAAGGGTACTTTGATTTCATCGCCTCCTCAGCCTCCCATATTATCTCTTCTGCTTGCTGGTTCCTCTAAAGTACTTTAACTGAAGTTATTTATTTGTTCCTTAGCTTCTTAACTTGGCGATCTGAATAGCAACAGGTACCTCTTCATAGATGTGATCTTCTGTAACCTGCACATCCTCAGTAGGAGTGATATGGGATTGGTCACCTATGCTTTTTCGAATCATTGAGACATGGATAACTGGATGAACCATTGAAAGCTCTTGGGGTAGCTCTAGTTCATATGCAACCTGCCCAAACATCTTAATAATATGATATGGCCCTATGTAACGTGGACTCAGTTTTCCCTTCTTACCAAATCTCATAACCCCTTTCATTGGAGACACCTTTAAAAATACCCAATCACCTACTGAAAATTCTAGTCCTCTTCTCCTGGCATCGACATATGATTTTTGCCGACTTTGGGCTATTTCTAATCGCTATTGTATCACTTTAACTTTTTCCATGGCTTGTTACACTAGATTTGGTCCAAGAAAGGTGGTTTCATAAGGTACTATCTTGATACTCGGACCAGATCTAGTGCAACAAGCCATGGAAATCCAAGTACATGTATAGGCAAACTCAATAAGTGGAAAATGGTCCACCCAACTACCTTTAAAGTCCAATGCACAAACTCGCAACATATCTTCAAGTGTCTGAATGGTGTGTTCTGCTTGACCATCTGTTTGGGGGTGGAATGTTGTACTCAAATACACTTGTATCCCTAAACTCCTTTGGAAGGACTTCCAAAACTTTGCAATGAATTAAGCTCCTAGATCAAGTATAATGGAGATTAGGACTCCATGTAGCCTGACCATCTCTATGAGGTATACCTTGGTATACTCTTCAACTGTATAATCACTCCTAACTGGCAAGAAGTGTGCTGACTTTGTCAGTCTGTCAACTATTACCCATATGGAGTCAAACTTCTGAGATGAGCGAGGCAAACCTGTAACAAAATCCATATTAATCATATCCCACTTCCATGTTGGAAGCTCTATAAACTGCATATAACCTCCTGGCTTTTAGTGTTCTACTTTAACTTGTTGGCAATTTGGACATTGAGCCACAAATTCTGCAAGGTCCTTTTTCATGCCTCTCCACCAGAACATTCCCTTCAGGTCATGGCACATCTTCGTTGATCCTGCATGGATGGAATATCAGGAATGATGGGCTTCTTCCATTATTCTTTTTCTTAACCCATTAATATCAGGCACGGATAATCTATTTTGGTAGTAAAGTACTCCATTTTGTGCAAGGTCAAAGCCCTTTATTGTACCCTGACTCACCTTTTCCTTAAGCTGTCTAAGAACAGGATCCTTGAACTATTTTTCTTTCACTTGTATTACCAATGAAAACTCCGCAGTATTCTGCACAATAACCCCATCCTTTGGAGTTTCAAGAAGGTGAACACCCAAACTGGCTAGCTGACGTAGATCCTTGGCTATTCCTTGATTTACCATAGCTTGATCACCAGTATTCATGATTGCCTTATGAACCAATGCATCAGCTACCACATTTTCCTTCCCTAGATGGTATAGTATATCAAAGTCGTAATCCTTTATTAGCTCTAACCATCTCCGTTATCTCAAGTTTAGATCTTTCTACTTAAAGATGTACTGCATGCTCTTATGATCAGTATGTATATCAACATGGACCCCATACAAATAGTGGCGCCATATTTGCAAAGCAAATACAACTGCTGCTAGCTCAAGATCGTGAGTTGGGTAGTTTTTCTCATGTGGTTGCAGCTGTCTAGATGCATTAGAAATTACCCTACCATTTTATGTTAGTACACACCCTAAACCAATTCCTGAAGCATCGCAATATACTGTATACCCCTCTCTACCTTCTGGAAGTACTAGCACAGGTGCACAAGTTAGCTTATTTTTCAGCTCCTGGAAGCCTCTTTCACACGCATCATTCCATTGGAACTTGGTTGCCTTATGTGTCAGCATTGTGAAAGGTCCAGAAATAGAAGAAAAACCTTCAACAAACTTCCTGTAATAGCTTGCAAAGCCTAGGAAGCTCCAAACTTCCATGGGTGTTGTTGGTCTTGGCCAATCTTTCACAGAATCTATCTTTTGTGAATCAACCCTTATTCCTTCATCAGACATAATATGACCTAAGAATGCCATTGACTTTAGCCAAAATTCACATTTAGAAAATTTTGGCATACAACTGTCGATCACGAAGAACCTGTAGCACTTGTCGCAAGTGATCTGCATGGTTCTCTTTTGATCTTGAATATACCAAAATGTCATCTATAAGTACTATCACGAAAACATCCAAAAATGGTTTGAATACCCTATTCATCAAATCCATAAAAACTGCTGGTGCATTCGTTAGCCTAAATGACATAACAAGAAATTCAAAGTGACCATAGCGCATTCTGAAAGATGTCTTGGGTATATCTTGATCCTTCACCCTCACTTGGTGATAACCTGATCTCAAATCAATTTTGGAAAAGCATTTGGCACCCTGTAACTGATCAAATAAGTCTTCAATCCTGGGGAGGGGATATTTATTCTTAATTGTCACCTTATTCAATTATCGATAGTTAATACACATTCTCAAGGTACCATCCTTTTTGGGTACAAATAACACTGGTGCACCCTAGTGGGACACACTAGGTCTTATAAAACTCTTAGCTAGTAAATCTTTTAACGGCTCTTTTAATCCATGTAATTTTGCTGGGGCCATTCTATATGGAGGAATAGAAATAGATTGAGTGCCTGGAAGTAAGTCAATACCAAAATCTATTTCTCATTCAGGAGGTAAGCTTGGGAATTCTTCAGGTAACACGTCAACAAATTCATTCACTACTGGAACTGACTGAAGAGTTGGTGATTCTGTCTCCATATCCCTTACTCTAACTAAATGACATATATACCCCTTGGATATCATCTTATTGTCCTTAAAGTAAGAGATGAACTTCCCATTTGGTGCCCCAACATTGCCTTTCCATTCAAGAACTACCTCATTTGGAAAGTGGAAATATACTTTCTTAGTTCGGCAATCCACAGCATCATAATAAGAAGCTAACCAATCCATACCCATTATAACGTCAAATTCCATCATTTCTAACTCAATTAGGTCAGTCAATGTGTCACGGTCACAAATAGTTACTACCCAGTCATAATAAACGCTTCTAGGTATAATAGATTCATTGGTTGGTGTAGATACTTCAAATGGTTTGTTCAATAATTTGGGAGTTCTCTTAAGCTTCCTAGCAACTAGTGGAGTGATGTATGATAGTGTAGAACCAGGGTCAATTAATGCATATACCTTATGTGAAAAGATGGACAATGTACCTGTGACTACATCAGGTGAAGCTTCCAAATTTTGTTGACTTCCCAGTGCATAAATGCGATTCTGTACCCCGCTAGAGCTAGTTGTCCCTCTAACAATTGTACCATAACCCATAGGTGCTTCCTGACCCCTACCTACTGGAGGAACTGATGATGATGATGCAACAGCTGACCCAACAGATTATGCCATACCATCCGTACGTCTCCTTGGGCAATCCCTTATAATGTGCCCTGGCAAACCACATAAATAGCAAGCATCTATCCCAACGCGACATATACCTGGATGACACCTTCCACACTGTTTACAAAATTGCCAAGGAATCATTGGTTGGCCTACCAAATAAGCCATTGTCCGGGAACCTTGCGCTCCCCCTCATTGACCAAACTAATTACTTTGAGACCCTTGAAGTTGTGGTGGAGCACTGGCTATAAAGTAGGAGAATGATGGCCTAGGCAGTCTATTAGAAAACCGAGGCCTAAGCTCACCTTGGGGTGATGTATACTGCCCTATAGGTATGGCTCTTTTGGCATGCCCCCTCTCCAACTCTTTTGTCCTTCTCCTCTGCCTCTGATCCTCCAATTTATGTGCAAGCGCCTGCATTCTTGCTATATCCATATCTTTGTTCAAGGAAGCAATGGTGCAATCTCTGACTAGATATGTATCCAACCTATCTACATAATGATGGACTCTATCTGCCATTGTAGCAACTACATTAGGAGCATATCTTACCAAGGAATTAAATTGGAGAGTATACTCCCTCACACTCATAGTCCCCTGATGAAGATTCAGGAACTGATCTGCACGGGCCTCTTGGATCTCTAGTGGCAAATAATGGTCAAGAAATGCCTCTTTGAATTCTTTCCAGGCGGTTAGAGGTGCATCTATACCCTTAGATTGCTTCCAAGATTCATACCACAATATAGCCACACCCTTCAGCCTATATGTCGCTAACTTGACAGCTTCTGTACCACTCACGTGCATAACATCTAAGGTACGCTGAATTTGATCAATAAATTCTTGGGCATCTTCATTAGAATAAGACCCAGTGAAGGATGGAGGGTCTAAGTTAATAAAATCGCATATCCTTGTGCTAGCTGCCGTATTTATAACACCTGTACCCGTAACTGGACCTTCCTACCTTTGACCTTGACCAGCTACTATACGGGTTAATAGTTGGACCTCATTTCTCAAATCCTGCACGGTAGCATCAATAGATGGTTCTGGGGGAATTCCACCACTCTCAGGTTCATCAGGAACTGGAGGAGTTGGAGATGTTTGTGACAAAGATTCCTCTCGAACCTCATCTCGTTGTCTCCCCTGGCTAGGTATACCAACCACCACTTCTATTCCTTTCCCTTTACCTTTATTCTGCATTATTCCTATCTTATTTACTGTACAAAACAGTTTAGGAATTAGACATAATACACCTATTACACTTGACTATATGGCACGATCTAAAGAATGAAAAGAAAGTGAGAACTCCTAAATGCCACATAGCCTCCTGCTTATAAATGTGGTGCACAACACAACGATAAAAAAGATTCTACATAGACAGGGTTTTGTAGACTCCCTAGGACGACCCGCTCTGATACCACTTCTGTCACGCCCCAAAATCCTGTTAGGGCAGACTGGCACCCGTCGCCGATAAGGCTCGGGAGAACCAACCTGTATCTATGCGTTTTCTATACATGCTATAAGGGGTTTCTATGTTTGACGTGCCTTTAAGAATATAAACAGTGATAACAAGCCAAAAGGAAATGCATATGACTAGGCCGTTGGGGCTCTAGTATCTAAAGTACGAGACATGATTTCACTTTGCTTTACATAGTCTACAAAGCCTCTAAATAAAGAGAAACATCTGATAAGGGTCGGGACAGGCCCCCTCAACAAACTGTGCAATAATAACATGTAAGTTCTTGTCATGTACAAAGCCCTGAAGCAACCTGGAGCTTGGTGACAGCAGCTGAATATCCTGTACTCGTACTGGGGAGATTTACTAGCACTTGTACCTACAACATGAAATGCAGGCCCCTCGTAAGGGACATCCATACGAGATAATGTACTGAGTATGTAAGGTAGGATATACTGTATATCAAGTAACAACTCAAATGAAACTGTACACTG
>JAOTQR010116553.1:0-24754 GCA_025774065.1 Solanum ossicruentum | reverse complement strand
TTGAAAACAAATGAGAGAGGGGTATATATAGAGACACAACTCTTCAAAATTGCATCATAAGGGCCTCTAGTTAGCCCATTGACCAATTGAGTCCCAAATTTTTGTATTTTAATTTCAATTAAGGACTTTCGACTTCAATTTAAATTTTATCCGCCAAATTCACTTGATTCCATACTCCCGCACCTTAAGTTGCTTAAATTTATAATATACTTCAATCTCAACAATTTTTCCCGACTTAATAATTGACCATTAAGTGATTACGGGGTCTAACAAAGACAAAAATCCAGCGCTAACATCTTTATTTTCGCAACTTTGATTACTCAAAATGGGTGGAAAAGATATTTTCATTATACACCCACAATACATTATATAGAATTACGAAGATGTGGGAAGATATGTACAATCCTAAAGAATATGATACTATAATACCAAATAATATGCCACAAGATATTCCCATTGATGTACAACAAATCTACCCATTAAACAAGGCTAACTAATTTTCCTAACTCATTGTCACGCCCCGAGCCTACACCCTGGATGTGGCCGGCACTCAAGAACCATTTTTGGTCCTAAGCGAACCACTTGGCCTAGCTAACTACTCAGCTGAAGACTCAAAAATAGTGGAAAAGCTATATAATAGCAACAACTAAGCAAAAATGTTCTGCATAACTGATTAAAAAGCTCTTAGGCAACATCTGAATAAACTGAAATGTTAACACATGGTCTATGGAACCTCTACTACAATGTCTAAAGGGACTATTGAGACAGGCCCCAAGTAGCCAGAATGGAAAATGAAAATTGAAATGAAATAACATAACACATAGAGACTCGGGCTTAGAAGAGCCTCACCAATAAACTGATAGTTGGCAGGTTCTCAACGAAGCGGCTGTTGAGGAACTCTGTCACCAGCGTCTGCATCATAAAACGATATAGGTTCTAAGGATATCAGCATGTGGTATGTACAGTATGTAAGATAGCCAAAATACATAATAAGGATATCATAATGCATCTCAAAATTCATCATCATAATTCATAAATGAAATAACAATAATCATAAGACTTATATGCTAAAAATAACATGCTGAAAACTGATAAGTAAACATATTTCTTAGCTTGGACAGTTTCTCTAACTGACAACCACCACTATGATCTTCGTGTTGATACAACGTCTTACCCACGCTACCAGAGCCATCCCGTACTTTGCCGGGGTAGGGGACGAAGAACTTGGAGAGTTGATCCATCCCAAATTTGGGCCATATTAGTGGCTAAAGAGGAAGGTACCGTAGTACAATCTTATCCGATGCTGGCTACATAGTTTATGAGTTCGAGTAATTTATTCTACTCTCACCCATATCGATGCTCAATACTACTCCCAAAATACTTTACTTAGCTCATACTTACAGAATTATAACTTCTGGAAATCTAGTGTTTTCTCGGGGACTTAGCCCAGCTTACTACTTGGCTTTCTCATCTAACTTCTTTAACTTAAGTAAAACTAGAATCAACTCAGTGACTCAAATCATACTAAAATTTCTTGGCTAATATGCAAAATAAGTCTTTAAAAAGCACTTCTTGAACTTAACTTAATGGTACTCAAACTAGCCTTTTCTTTTCTTGAACTAATATCAAGATTTTCAAGAAAACTCAACAATAATAAATCTTGATCATAAATGCACATAAAATTAATAAAAATTCTTTAGTTGAATCATATAGGGACCAATAATCGTAATACTCTTCAAGAATCTGTGAAATTTTCCATGAAATATAACATACTTTGCAAGGTTCACATGTATTTAATCTCAACTAAATATTGAAATTTCATGGATGATAACAAATTCTATTTTTGGAGATATTATCAAAATAATACTTTTTAGGATTGGCTTAAATACCTTGGAATGATTTCTTGGAAGCTTTGGAGGAATCCCTAAGAACTACTATCGATTCTTGAATTCTTGAACACAAGTTTCTTGAGAGGGTTTGCTTGCTTGAACGTATGAATAAAAAAAATAGCATTTTTGAACTTAAATAGTCTTAAAAACTGTCTTAATTTAGGATATGGGGTGTGGGAAAGGTCGAAATTACCCTGACCCATTAAAAGAAAAAAATGCCTCCGATTCGCCCTAGTGCGCGACGCGCACTAGTGTTAAAATCCACTTTTTCGCAAAATTTCATCTTTCATCAAAAATTCAGAAAAATTATAAGTTTGGTTCCGAGTCCACTCCACGTTGTGGAAGGGGTGCAAAAACCCCACTGTGTTAAGCTCACTTGGACAAAAATAAATCGCATTTTTTTGAGTTAAAGCCAAGACGAGACCATTTTCTGACTCAATTTTTTTGCACTGATCGCAAATCCGGTCTCGAATTTGCAAACTGAGCAAGGGAAGGGAAGACATGTTATGCGCAAGGTCGATTCTAGAGGTATTTTCATCATTTCACAAGGTTTTACAATATCTCCCCCTTGGGATCATTCATCCTCGAATGATAATGATACGGACAAAGCTAGCTCAAACCATAAGATTTTCTGACATAATAAATATAAATCATCAAGGTGAAATACGAATGTTTACCTTCAGGATCCTCACTTCGGCCAACGAATAAGTGTGGATACTTGGCTTTCATATCTTCCTCAGCCTCCCATGTAGCTTCCTTTATGAATTGGTTCCTCAAAGAACCTTCATCAAAGCAATCTCCTTGGTCCTCAATATATGAATCTGTAGGTCTAATATTTGCTCTGAAATCTCTTCATATGACAAAGTTATCCTTAATCCCCACACTTTCAACTGGGTTCACTAGAGAGGGATTTCTCAAGCACTTCTTAAGCATAGAAATGTGAAATACCTGATGTATAACACTTAACTCTGTTGGTAACTCTAACTCGTAAGCAACACTACCCACTCTTGTCAGGGTATGATAAGGCCTAATATCCACGGGTTGTGCTTCCCTTTCTTCCCGAACCTCATGACTCCCTTCATTGGAGATGCCTTCAAGTACACCAAATTGCCTAACTCAAACTCCAAGTCTCTTTGTCTAACATTCATCTAAGACTTTTGCCGACTCTGCACTGTCTTTAGCCTTTCTTGGATGACCTTCACTTTTTCCATAGCCTGATGTACTAGATCAGGTCCTATCAATCCTACCTCGCCAACTTTAAACCACCCTATGGGTGATCTACACAATCTTCCATAAAGAGCTTAATAGGGTGCCATCTGTATGTTGGACTGAAAGCTATTACTATAAGAGAACTCAATCAAAGGTAAATGATCATCCCAGTTACCTTTAAAGTCTATCATGCATGCCATCAGAATATCCTCTAGGGTCTGTGTAGTTCGTCTGCTTGCCCATCTGTCTATGGATGAAAAGTTGTGTAATGATTCACCTTTGCACTATGCCCCTTCTAAAAGGACTTCCAAAACTGTGCTATAAACTGAGTTCCTCTATCTGAAGTAATGGATATAGGGACCCCATGCAGCCTAACAATTTTCTTAAGATAAAGTCTGGCATAATCCTCAGTTGTAACGGTCGTCTTGACAGGTAGGAAGTGAGCTGACTTGGTCATTCTGTCTACTATGACCCATATCGAATCATGCTATCTACGGGATTAAGGTAAGACTATTATGAAGTCCATGCTAATCATCTATCACTTCCATTCTATAATCTCTATGTTTTGGGCTACACTACAAGGCCTCTGGTGCTCAACTTTAACTTGCTGGCAATTTGGGCATCTAGTCATGAACTTTGCAATGTACTTCTTCATACCACTATACTAATAAGCATCTTGTAAGTCTCTATACATCTTTGTTGCATCAGGGTGGATAGAGTATCTGGCATTATGAGCCTCAGCCAAGATCCTATCTCTAAGGTCGTCAACATTTGGCACACACAACCTGCCTTGGTGTCTCAGGACATCTGAACATCTTCTTTCAATTGGAGGAGGATGGGATCCCTGTCTTGCTTTTCTTTCACTTCTACCACCAAAGATAACTCTGACCCATTTCTGATAATGGCCCCATCTTCATCAGAATCTTCAATCTGTACCCCCAAATGGGCTAGTCTGTGAACCTCCTTAGCTAATTCTTTCTTTTCATCCTCAACATGTGTTGTGCTCCCTATGGTCACCCTGCTAAGAGTATCAACAACTACATAAGCTTTACCTGGATGATATAGGATATTCATATCGCAGTCTTTCAGTAGCTCCAACCACCTCCTCTGTCTTAAATTCAGCTCCTTCTGGCCAAACACATATTGCAAACTCTTGTGGTCCAGATCTTCAGAGCAAATACACCACCACAGCAAGCTCAAGATCATGAGTTTGGTAATTCTTTTCATGAATCTTAAGCTGTCTGGAGGCATATGTTATCACCTTGCCTCTCTGCATCAATACATAGCCCAAGCCAACTCTGGAAGCATCACAATATACATCAAAATCATCAACTCCATCTAGTAGGGATAAGACTGGGGATGTGGTTAGCCTAGTCTTCAACTCTTGGAAACTCTTCTCACAAGCTTCTGACCACTCGAACTTAGTCTTCTTCTAGGTCAACTTAGTCAAGGGAGCTGAGATAGACGAAAACCCCTCAACAAACCGTCTGTAGTATCTATCCAAGCCTAAGAAACTCCTTATCTTTGTGGGAGTTATAGGCCTTGCCCAATTCTTTACTGCCTCAATCTTTTGGGAATCAACTTGAATACCCTCTCTAGACACAATGTGCCCCAGAAATGGCACAGACTCCAACCAGAACTCACACTTAGAAAACTTGGCATATAGTTGTTGATCCTTAAGGGTCTGAAGGATAACTCTAAGATGGTCTGCATGCTCCTCCTTATTATAGGAATAGATCAGGATATCATCTATGAACACAATCAGGAACATATTTAGGTACGACCTCAACACCCTGTTCATAAGATCCATGAAAGTTGATGGTGCATTTGTCATCCCGAAGGACATGACCAGAAACTCATAATGACCATATCAGGTTCTGAAAGCTATCTTTAGAATGTATTTCTCTCTAACTTTATGCTGATGATACCCAGATCTGAGATCTATCTTGGAAAAACAGGTAGCACCCTGAAGTTGGTTGAATAAGTTATCAATTCTAGGAAAAGGATACTTGTTCTTAATGGTGACCTTATTCAACTGACGATAATCTATGCACATCCGAAGATAATCATCCTTTTTAAACATGGAAAGCACTAGAGCACCCTAAGGTAAGACGCTTGGTCTAATGAAACCCTTATCTAAAAGATCTTTCAGCTACAACTTTAACTCCTTTAACTCTAAAGGAGCCATATGGTATGGAGGAATAGATATGGGCTGAGTATCTGGAAGAGTATCTACCCCAAAGTCTATCTCCCTATCGGGAAGGACTCTAGGAAGATCCTCAGGAAAGACTTTTGGGAACTCATTCATAATTGGGATAGGCTGAAGAGGTGGTGCCTCAACACGAGAATCCTGAACTTTGACTAGGTGGTATATTCACCCTTTGGAGATTAATCTGGCTTTGAGATATAAGACAAACTAACCCTTAGGAAACATTGAGCTACCACTCCACTCTAAGGATGGTTTGTTGGGAAACTGAAACTTGACTACTCTGGTAACGCAATCTACAGAGGCATACACAACATGAAGCCAATCCATGCCTAGGATGACATCAAACTCTATCATATATAACTCTACCAAATCAGCTACAATAGTATTATGATAAACTGTGACTGGACAACCCCTATAAATTCTTTGGAACAAAAGAGACTCTCCAGTAGGAGTAGAAACACTGAAAGGCTCAAGAAGACATTCTGGGTTGACCCCAAACTTCACATCTACATATGGGGTTACATAACAAAGTGGCTTCAGGGTCTAATAATGCATAGACATAATGAGTAATGATTTTGAGCATACCCGCAACTACATCTGGTGAGTTCTTTTTCTCCTGTCTGGTGTCCATGGCATACAAGCAGTTTGTACCCCCGCTTGTCCCTATTGTAGTACCCCTGTAAGGTGTCTTACCCTGCGGTGTTAAAGAGACTATCTGTGATCTAGTATCTCTCATACTCTACTTCTCCATAGGACAATCCTTCAAGAAATTCCCCACTTGACCACATTTGAAGGAACCATTTGTTCTCACAAGGCACACTCCGGGATGAGATCTACCACCTTACCACAAATACGATAGTGGTTTGATCATTGAGTTATGCTACCTTAGGACTGGCTGCCCAAAAACCTGTGGTGCTATGATCCCTGCTCATTCTTAACCCTTAATATGGGTGCACTAGTGGATGAAGGTGCTGGTTCGGCTGCCTTAGGCTGAAAATATGATTGACCTCCACCTTCGATCCTATTCTTGCCTGTCTCCGGGCATGATATCTTAGCCCTTTTGCTCTTGAAATCTTCCTTATCTTGCATCTTCTCCTCCTATACTTGCTGCAGATACGTCATCAAACGAGCTATATCCATATCCCCAATCTACATCGCACTCCTTCCCTCCCTTTTAATTATTCGAGAAAGCCCGGACACGAAGAGATCCATCCTTGTACGCATGTCTGCAACCATAGTTGGAGCGTAACAGTATAGCTGAGTAACTTGAGGATGTACTCCTATACACTCATATTCTCCTACTTCAAGTTTAGAAATTCCCTTACCTTAGCCTACCTCATCTCTCTGGGAAAGTATTGTCCCAAAAAGGCCTCCTCAAACACCGCCTAACCAATAGCTGGCGCTCCATCTGCTTTTCTCCCTTTCCATGGTTCAAAACAAAATCTAGCTACCCTTTAAGCCGATAGGCAGCCAACTCAACCTGCTCAGCATCACCTATATGTATCACCTGAAGTACCTTTTGAAGTTCCTCAATAAAGTTCTCAAAATCCTCCTTCATATTGGACGCCATGAACTCTGGTGGGTTTATCCTTAGAAACTCTCTAACTCTAGCGGTATCCACCCCATCATTCCTGCCATCTTCTTGGCGACCTCCCTGAGTAGTGATAGCCCTGGCCAAAGTTTGAATGGCCTGGCGAAGCTCAAAATTGGTGATGTAATCCTGTTGTGGTTGTTCCACAAGTACAACTGGACCTCTAGGTTCCTTAGGAATTCGGCTCGTCTGGTTTGCATTTCTTCTGGATTGGCGTCCTCTGCCCCTTACTGGTCCGTTAGCTCTGCGAGGAGGCATAATCCGGAAAACACGGCATGAATGCATGAGTTAGAAGGGACTTCCCAGAGATATACTCTGAAGTACGAGACAAAGAATAACAAGAAATGACAACACTTCCTAATGTCCCGTAGCCTCCCTATTATAGATGTGGTGTGCTTGACAGACATAATATGGACTCTACTAGAGATGGTTCCATAGACTCCCTAGGATTCTTGAACTCTGTGCTCTGACACTAAGTTTGTCACGCCCCGAGACTACACATTGGACATGGCCGGCACTCAGGAACCATTTCTGGGCCCAAGCGAACCACTTGGCCTGACTAACTACTCAGCGGAAGACCAAAAATAGTGGAAAGCTATATAATAGTAACAACTAAGCAAAAATGTTCTGCATAACTAATTAAAAAGCTCTTAGGAAATATTTGAATAAACAGGAAACTAAAATGTTAACATCTGGTCTATGGAACCTCTATTACAATGTCTGAATGGACTATTAAGACAGGCCCCAAGTATCCAGAACTGAAAGTGAAAATTGAAATGAAATAACATAATTCATAAAGCCTCGGGCTTAGAAGAGGCCTCACCAATAAACTAATAGCTGATAGGTTCTAAACGGAGCGGCTGCTGAGGAACTCTGTCACCTGCATCTGCATGCAGGTCCTAAGGATGTCAGTATTTAGTATGTACGGTATATAAGATGGACAATACATTTAATAAGGATATCATAATGCATATCAAAAGTCATCATCATAATTCATAAGTGAAATGACAATAATCATAAGATTTGTATACTAAAAATAACATGCTGAATACTAATAAGTAAACATATTTCTTAGCTTGGGGAATTTCTCTAACCGACAACCACCATTATGAGCTTTGTGGTGATACAACATCTTGCCCACGCTGCCAGAGCTGTCTCATACTTTGTCGGGTTAGGGGACGAAGAACTTGGGGAGTGGATCCATCCCAAATTTGGGCCATCTTAGTGGCTAAAGAGGAAGGTACCATAGTACAATCCTATCCTATGCTGGCTACATAGGTTATGAGTTCAAGTAATTTATTCTACTCTCCCCCATATTGGTGCTCAATACTACTCCCAAAATACTTTACTTAGCTTATACTTAAAGAATTATAACTTCTGGAAATTTGGTTTTTTCTTGGGGACTTAGCCCAGCTTACTACTTAGCTTTCTCATCTAACTTCTTTAACTTAAGTAAAACTAGAATCAACTCAGTGACTCAAATCATGCTAAAATTTCTTGGCTAATATGCAAAATAAGTCTTGAAAAAACACTTCTTGAACTTAACTTAAAGGTACTAAAACTAGTCTTTTCTTTTCTTGAACTAAATCAAGATTTTCAAGAAAACTCAACAATAATAAATCTTGATCATAAATGCACATAAACTTAATAACAATTCTTTGATTGGATCATATAGGGACCAATAATCATAATACTCTTCAAGAATCTATGAAATTTTCTATGAAAAATAACATACTTTGCAAGGTTCACATGGATTTAATCTCAACTAAATATTCAAATTTCATGGGAGAAAAACAATTCTTTTTCTGGAGATATTATCGAAAATAATACTTTTTAGGATGGGCTTTATGATTTCTTGGAAGCTTTGGAGGAATCTCTAAGCCTTACTATCGATTCTTGAATTCTTGTGTGCAAGTTTCTTGAGAGGGTTTGCTTGCTTGTACGTATGAATGAAGAAAATAGCGGTTTTGAAGTTAAACCATTTTGAAAACTGACTTAGTTTAGTATATGAGGTGTGAGAAAGGTCAGAACTACCCATCCCCATTAAAAGAAAAAATGCCTCCGATTTGCACTAGTGCGCTCACTAGTGTTAAAATCCACTTTTTCGCATAATTTCAACTTTCATAAAAATTTGGAAAAATTATAAGTGTGGTTCCGTATCCGCTCCGTATCGTGGAAGGGGAGCGGAATTCCCACTATTTTAAGCTCACTTGGACAAAAATAAATCGCATTTTTTTGAGTTAAAGTCGAGTCGAGACCATTTTTCAACTCTATTTTTCGCACTGATCGCAAATCCAGTCTCGGATTTCCAAACGGAGCAAGAGAAGACACGTTACGCACAAGGTCATTTCTAGGGGTAGTTTTATCATTTAACGAGGTGTTACACTCATGCTGATGCTCCCCCTCAAGATGGAGCCTAGATATCATGTACTCCCATCTTGACAAAATGTCAGCGAGTTATTCTAAGGTCTTCACATATGGAACTTCAGTTGTCTTATCCTCAAACTTCTCATATATGAAATTGCAATCAATCTCCACATGTTTAGTATGATCATGTTGAATTGGATTTTCTGAAAATTTAATAGCTGACTGATTGTTGCAAAAATAACTTCATGGGTTCATCGAGTGAAAAAACTAAACTCCTCCATAAGTCATTTCAACCATAGTAATTCTTCGATACCTTTAACCGTTGCTATATATTCAGCTTTTGCACTAGAAAATGAGACAATCTTTTGTTTTTTTACTTTTCCAAGTAACCAGACTACCTCCAACAAAAGTGAATTACCCGATTGTTGGGAGTCGTCTTAGTCCTTTTGCACCCCATATGGGAATCACAATAACCCATCATTTTTGTATGGTTATTCTTCGAGAACAGGAGGCTTCTTCCTGGTGCTGACTTAAAGTATCGCAAGATTCCAATGACTGCATTGGCATGAACACTTGGATTATGCATAAGGTGACTTACCAAACTAACCGTATAAGCAATATCTGGTTCGGTATTTGATAAGTATATCATGCATCCCACTAATCTTTGATATCTTGCTTTGTTAGTAGGAACTTGATTAGGAAGTTCTTCTAAGCGATGATTTGTTCAATTGGTGTATCACACTACAAAAAAACAACGGTTATTGCAATGGTTGTTTATACGTAATATGACGGTTTTAAACTGCCACAATGATATATAACGGCGTTTGTGAAAATGCCGCAATTCCGTTTGTAACAAACATATTATGACAGTTTTTCAAAAACCGTCGTAATTTATATATAGAACCGCCTCTATTTTCCTTTATTTATCAATGCAACATTTTTTGTTGTATAGAATGATGGTTACCAACAGTCCTAATTGTAAGAAAAAATAAATTATTTTTATATTATGACGATTCTAGAATGTCGTAATATTCAATTTGTGACGACGTCATATTCAAATTTGTCTATCCATATTTAAATCCTATTTATTGCACCATGTGTATTAAAATTTCTATAATTAGTAATTTTATCACAACTTAAAAGATCAAATATGCATAATATTCATTATACAAAAACAAACACATTCTAAACTTACATCATCAAAATACTAATTTTTTGAAGTATTATTCAAAAAGCCGAAATTACATCACCTAAATACTAATTTCAAAGTGTCATTCGAACAAAAATGTCAAAATATCCTTAAAATGACTTCTAGTCAATGCTTAGTCGATCTTCGTTGTTACTTCCCTCTGAAGATTTCTAATCGACTGCTGACTGATGAACAACACTTTCTATATTTGATGCCTGAAAAAAGAAGAACAATTATAGAAATGGACAACTTTTGATTAATATTAGCCATTTGTTTTTAGGTTCTGCCAGGAAAGTGAAAGTGCACGAGTGGGCGGGGGTGGGGGTGGGGGGTTGAATTAAATTTTCTTCCCTAGCTTAAGTTTATAATTAGAGAGTCAACTAATATACTAGTTAGTCGACTAAATAATATAGATATGAGTAAGCTGAAAACTAAAGTGCGTAAAGAAAAGTCAACACTGAATGTTTTTATACTGGTTTGGATTCAATATGAATCCTAGGTCCAGTTCCCTTGGGTTTCAAGGGATCTCTTCAAGCCTTTAATGAGTGATGATTACAAGAATTGGAACTTAAACACTAAAATCATGTTTTCTCTCTTTTTTTTGTTTTTATTTTTTTCTTTTGATATAGTCCTCTCTTTCAATTTTTCTTTTTTTTTTCTCTCTCTTTTTTCTTTCACAATACTTGGTCTAAAGATTATAATGATTTTCTAAAGATGAAGAGCTCTTAAAGAATGGGTTGAAACACAGTAAGCTTGTATATCTTGAGATATCCTGAATTCCTCCTTTATATAGAAGAGATAGCATCCCAAGGGAGTTGATCCTTGGATTGAGGCTTTGCTAGATCCTCTCTCCAAGAACAAGGGAAGGATTTTTAGGAAGACAACAGATCATATCCTTCTTCCTTGATTTGCTCCTGATCTGGATCTATAATTGTCTTCAGTCTTGGATCTATTCTTGATGTTGATCTTCTAATTGATTTGCTGATATCTTGGTTCTATTCCTATTAACGACTGATTTGCTAATTCTTTGATCAATCTTGCTAGTTAATCATGGATTCTTTCTTGGCAGTGAACTCTATCATTCTGTGATTGATTTGCTGAAGTATCAACAATTTATCTCCTTCCTTTTGTGCTAAGATTCTATCACCTTTGCAACATCCTGCTTATCTTTGTTCCTTATTGAGATATGTTTCCTTTTTGATTTATTTCTTGTGATCAGTCATCATTCAAAACAAAATTAGCACTAACAATCTCCCCCCTTTTTGATGATGAAAATAATAGTATGGATGCAGTCAACTTCCCTGAAGTTTTAGTCGACTAGGATCTTTCCCCCTGATTGAGTGCATAGTAATCTGTGGAGAGCTCCCCTTAAATTTGCACATACTTCTAGTTGACAAATGTGTTTGATATTCTCCCCCTTTGACATCAGCAAAAAGGAAACAATAAAGAAGAACAAACAAAACAAAATATACACATAACAGAGCAAAAATTTATAGTGTCTAGAGCACAACAAAAATTTATAGTGCCTTTTTTGAAAGAAGACAATAAGTAAAAAAGGTATCGCGAACAGACAGAGTGGAGAAAGAACTAGCCCTAGGCAGGAAATAGTGTCCACAATGTTAGCGAGGACTCTTGCCTCAAAAGAAACATCCTTAGGTCCTAGATTGGAGGGACAGGGTCCTGAAGGGTTGGAAGACAGTGCCTTTTTGGCCTCTTCAAAAGAAATTTTGAAACTAGAGGGCCACAAATTTTTGAAAAAATCAGAGAACCCAGAACAGGAGATTCCAAAAATATCATCAAAGATGTCGGGGTAAAGAAAAATATGCTTACCTAAGAAGAGTGATTATGCATCACCAGGTTTAGAGGAGCATAGATTTACAAAGAAGAGATGAACCAAGGCTTTGTAGACCACTTTTGGAGATGATGAGAAGATTTTAGCCCATCCTTGATACTCAAAGAACTCTTTAATGGGGCAATGGATGGAGAGGAGAAGATCTAAGTCAATATTGTGCCCATGCACCACTGTCTTGGATTTAAGAGACTAACACAGAGACTCGTTAGAGGAGTACCAAAAGTCGGCCTTAAGATCCAGAGATTTATCAAAGTCAACATGACACTTCTTCTTGGAGTCACTAGACTGAAGAGGGGGTATAGAACATTTGACAGTGGTGGAGGGAGGAAAGGCGAAGAAGGGAGGGGATGACGGGGAGGAGTGTTCAGAGTCTATGGGAACAGGGGAATGGGAAATTCCCTTTCCCTTGAAGTGAGAGCTTTTTCCTGGAGGCATGATGATAGTGGAGAAGAAGATGAAGAGAAGTGAAAGCGGAGAGAACAATGATGGAAGAGGAAGAGAAAAAGAAGGCGTGAAAAGAATGGTGAGACGAGGAAAAAAATGAAGATACACTAACACAAGAAAGGAAAGTCAGTAGTCAGCCATCAAATAGGGGAGAGAAAGAGGTAAGTAATAAATGAGGCGATCTGTGCATACAAGCATTAAAAGGAAAATAATAATTATAGCAGTCAAGCAATAAATGCTAGTAATAATTACCATGAAATACACAATTAAAACAGGTATAGATTACTAAAGTTAAATCGGTTTTGAAATAATACATAGGGCTTTTGTAAGATTGCAAAATCGCTCTTCAAGAAGTGGTTTTGTAAAGATATCAGCTAATTGATCTTCTAAATTAACAAAAATAATTTTGACATTACCATTTAAAATGTGATCTCTAATAAAATGATGCTTGATATCAATATGCTTAGCTCTCGAATGATGTATAGGATTTTTTAGTCAAACAGATAGCACTAGAATTGTCACAAAGTAATTGAGCATGTTTTAGAAGAAATATCATAATCACTTAATTATTGAATTATCCATAAAACCTGGGCACAACATAGTTCAATAGCGACATACTCAGCTTCGGTGGTAGAGCTAGATATGCAGTTTTGTTTCTTGCTATTCCAAGATATCAAAGAGTTTCCAAGGAATTGGTAAGACCCACTTGTGCTTTTTCAATTTATTTTATCACCTACATAATCTGCATCTGAGAATCCACGAAGATTAAGTGTAGACAATCTTTCATACCGTAGTCCAAAAGAAATTTTTCCAACCAAATAACAAATTATCCTTTTAACAGCAGTTAAATGAGACTCTTTCGGAGAAGATTGGAATCTAGCACACTTACATACACAGAACATAATGCCAGGGCGACTGACAGTGAGGTAAAGTAAAGATCTAATCATATCTCGGTACGTAGATTCATCAATACTCTTACCATAAGGATCAAGATACAGATTGAAGGAGGGACTCATGGGAGTTCCAATGGCTTTAGCATTTTCCATGCTAAATTTTGTCACAAGTTCCAATGCATACTTACTTTGACAAACGAAAATCTCTTGATCAGTTTGAAAAATTTGAAGACCTAGAAAGAAGGTTAACTCACCTATCATACTCATTTCGAATTCACTTTGCATAATGTTGGCAAAGTCCTTACACAAATCAGGGTTAGTACTTCTAAAGATAATATCGTCAACATATATTTGAATAATAATATTGTCTAAGGAAGATTTTTTAATAAACAAGGTAGTGTCAATGCTTCCTCGTGAAAAACCATGCGATAAGAGAAATTTGCTTAGGCGCTCATATCAAGCTCGTGGAGCTTGTTTGTGTCCATAGAGATCATTTGACAGTTTAAAAACATGATAAGGGAAATCTGGATTTTTAAAACCAGGAGGCTATTTTACAAAGACTTCTTCTTCAATAAATCCATTTTAAAAGGCGCTTTTAACATTCATTTGAAAAAGTTTAAAACCTTTACAAGTAACATAGGCAAGAAGAATTCGAATGCACTCTAACCTTGCTACAGGGGCGAAAGTTTCATCATAGTCAACTCCTTCTTGTTGAGAGTAACCTTGGGCTACTAGTCTAGCTTTATTTCTAGTCACCTCTCAAACCTCGTTTATCTTGTTTCGAAATACCCATTTTGTCCCAATGATAGTGACATTTTCAGGTTTAGGAACCAGAGGCCAGACTTGATTCTTTTTAAATTGATGCAGTTTTTCCTTTATTGCATTTACCCAATCATTATCCTTTAGAGCTTCTTCAACCTTTATCAGTTCAAGTTGAGAAATAAGAGCGATGTTGGCATTTCTTTTGCTTGATGCCCATGTTCTCATTCCATTATTAACGTCTCTGATGATGAACTTTCTGGGGTAGTCGGGCTCACTTCTCCATTCTTTGGGAACAGTTTCTATTGCTTCTTGACTTTCTTCAACAGTAGTCGACTGATCCTTTTCTGCAATTGTTTGTGGAGTTACTGTATTATTGTTAGTAGCATCGTCATCATCGGAATTGTATCTTTTCTCAAAAATAGGATTAGATTCACCAAAAACAACATGAATGGATTCTTCAATAGTAGAGACGTTTGTTAAAAATTTGATAAGCTCTATTGAGTTAGAGTAATAACCAAGAAACATACCTTCATCGCTGCGAAGGTCGAATTTGCCTAGATTATCCTTACCATTATTGTGAACAAAACATTTGCAGACAAATGGATGAAAGTAGTTGATATTTGGTTTCTTCTCATTCCATAGTTCGTATGGAGTCTTTTTGAGAATGGGTCGGATTAAACACCTACTAAGAATATGACAAGCCGTACTTACGACTTCAGCCAGAAATAGTGAGGAAGAGAGTATTCACATGTCATGGTTCTAGCCATGTATTGAAGAGTCCTATTCTTCCTCTCAACTACTCCATTTTGCTGAGGAGAGCGAGGAGTAGAGAAATTATGTGAGTACCCTTCTTCATTGCAGAAGTTTTCAAATGCTCTACTTTTGAATTCTCCACCATGATCACTTTTGATAGAAGTGATATAGTAACCCTTTCTCTCCGTACTTTTTTGCAAAAGAACTCAAAATTTTTTAAGGAATTATCCTTGTTAGCTAAAAACATAACCCAAGTAAAACGGGAATAATCATCAACAATAACAAAGGCATACCTCTTACCACCAATACTTGTCATTCTAGTTGGACCAAAAAGATGCATTTGAAGAAGTTGAAGTGGTTTTGTAGTAGAGACAGTGTCTTTTGACTAGAAGAGTTCCTTGTTTGTTTACCTATTTGACATGCATCGCATATGTGGTCCTTTGTGTAGTCCAGCTTTGGGAGTCCAATAACCAGTTCTAGTCAAGAAAGCTTTTCAATTAATCTCATGCTTGCATGACCAAGCTTTTTATGCCACATCCAAGGATCTTCAGAGATGGATGCCAGGCAAATGTGGTTTGTAGATCCTTTGATTGAGTCTAATATGTAAACATTTTTGTCCCTGCTTCCTGGAAGAATTTCCTTTCCTGATATGTCCTCAATGATTCACCAGTTTTCTTAAATCTTACTTCCAAGTCAGCATCGCATAGTTAACTAATGCTTACCAGATTGTACCTCAAACCTTTCACAAGATACACGTTAGTAATTTCATAAGTTTCATTGAAAGAAATAGTACAAATACCAATGAAAGTTCCAGTTGAATTGTCCCCAAAATGAATTTTTCCACCATTTAATTCAACAATTGTTCATTTTCCACCATTTAATTCAACAACTGATTTGAAAAGATATTTGTAGCCAGTTATATGTTTTGAACATCCACTGTCAAGATACCATTTTCCTTTAGATTTCATGTGGAGTTCCTGCAAAACAAGATTACTTGTTTT
Organism: Solanum ossicruentum; assembly: GCA_025774065.1. Taxonomy (NCBI): domain Eukaryota; kingdom Viridiplantae; phylum Streptophyta; class Magnoliopsida; order Solanales; family Solanaceae; genus Solanum; species Solanum ossicruentum. Next base: position 8,595 of record JAOTQR010116553.1, on the reverse strand, counting down.
TAAGTACCCAGTGTGCTTTGGGTCCTTTTTGGTTAGGATTATTTTTGACTCTCCAACCAATCTTGGTTGGTTTAGAGAGGCAAAATTTGCACCTGGAATAGGAGTGACCAGATTTACCACAATTAGACAGACTATAATATTCACTTTGAGCATAATTTGGCTAGTTTGAGCCAATTGACTTGATTTTATTAGGACTGGAAATCTTTCGAGCATTTTTTAAAAGATTTTTTAATTCATAAATTTCTTTATCAAAAAGATCTCTTTCAACAGTACAAACTTTGAGTTGAATTTTCCATGCTCTTTTCTCATCTTGAATAGTTCTAAGATTTTCAAAAGACCTTTCTAAATATGTGATGGCCTGATCCAATAAAGCTCTTAAATGTGCTATGTGCTATGTGAATCCATGTTATCTCTATCCTTATGATGTCCTTATAGCATGAGTCCTACTTTTCCCTCCCTTGGAACTATGTGTTTACTATTTCATGTACGCTTCTGAATCGATGATGTGAATATGGATACTTTGAGGCTTGTTTGGGGACTCTCCGATTCCCATTCCCCATGCCACTCCTAGACCCTTGGTCCGGGTCATGACAACAACTCAACTGAATTCACTCAATACCTAAGCGAATGCAGAATCTGTCATCAATATACTTGTGCTTACACACCACAGCAAAATGGCATTGCAGAGATGAAAAATTGGCATCTAGCAGAAATATGCTGCATATGTTAGATGCCAAGAATGTTAAAGGAAGATTTTGGGCTGAAGCAATGAGGACAGTAGCATATGTTATCAATAGACTTCCTCTACAAAGGTTAAGTTTTCTTTCACCTTTTGAGAAGTTGTAGAATATGAAGGCTAATGTTAGTTATTTCTGTGTATTTGGATATGTTTGCTATGTTTTTGTAACTGTCCAATTGCATAGCAAAATGGACAAGAAAGCTATTAGATGTAATTTTGTAGGCTACAATAATCAGAGAAAAGGGTTGAAAAGTTGTGACCCTACAACTGGAAAGTGTTATACATCATGGGATATTGTATTTGATGAAACCTGTTCATGGTGGTCTGGGGGAAAGGAGATATTACCGAAGCAAACTGATCTGAAAAATAAGTTGGAAATTGCTTATTTTATATCAAGTGAAGATGCCAATGTTGAACGAGGTGAAACTAATTTTGAGGAATTAGTTGTTCACCCGCCACCATGTGAAGGCAGTGAGTGAAGTAACAGAGAAGTACCAGCTGCTTATCTCAAGCAAGAAGGTTAGAATGGATTCAGAGGCAAAACCCCTAATATGCCAATGCAGCAATAGAGCGATGAAGGAGGAGACGAATCTGGAAAAGAACCTGAAAGTTTTTAAGAACCATCTGAAGACTTAGCATGGAATAGAGAGACGAAGGAGGAGATTTCTGTATTAGATCAAAATCAAACTTGAGAACCTGTGCCGAAGACAAAAGATGTGAAGCCTATATCTTGCAGATGGGTTTATAAAATAAAACGTCGCACATATCGGTTGATAGAGAGGTGGAAAAGGTCACTTGGTATCTCAGGGATTTACTCAAGAATATGGTTTGGACTATGATGAAACTTTCAGTCGAGTGGCGAAGTTTACAATTGTGCCAATCTTGCACTTGCTGGCAAAGATTGGAATTTGTGGTAGATGGACGTTAAAAAAACATTTATACATGGGGAGCTGGATCAGGAGATTTACATGGATAAACCAATGGGTTTCCAAAATCAATAAATCGTGGTATGTTTGTAAGCTAAGGAAGGCACTTTATGGATTAAAGCAACTACCATGGGCCTGGTACAGTAAAGTTGCCGAATTTTTAACTCAAAGTGGTTATTTTATTACATTTGCAGGTTCAAGTTTGATTGTTAAAGACGATGGAGGGAATCTAGGTATAGTGCTGATATATGTCGACGATTTGATTGTAACTGGTGATAATAAAGAAGAAATTCTCCAAACTAAGGGAAATTTATCTATCCGATTTCATATAAAAGAACTTGGACAACTTAATCATTTTCTTGGTCTGGAGATTGATCGTACTCAAGGAGAATTTTTTCTTCACCAGAAAAAGTATTCCAGAGACTTGTTGAGGAAATTTGGAATGCTGGAGTACAAGCCAAATGCAACTCAATTGAACCAAATGCCAAGATGTGCACACACGAAGGAAAAGATTTAGAAGATGTGACGATGTATCGGCAATTGGTAGATAGTCTAATTTATTTAACTCAGACTCAACTTCATATTTCTTTTGCAGTTGGTGTGATGAGTCGCTATATGCACAATCAAAAGAAACACCATATGGAGGTTGTTTGACAACTGCTAAGATATGTGAAAAGTACAATTGATCATGTTCTTTTGTACAAGAAAGGTGAAGAATGAAGTTGGTCGGTTACTGCAACTTTGACTTTGCAGGAGATCATGATACTTGTCGTTCAACTACTAGTTTTGTGTTTAAACTTGGAGCTACAACAATTTCTTGGTGTAGCAAAAGGCTGCCAACAGTATCATTGTCAACAACAGAAGCAGAGTATTGAGCAATAACAGTTACAGCTCAAGAAAGTACATGGCTTATGCGGTTGATGGAGTATTTACATCAAACAGTTGGCTATGCAGTTCCCGTGTCCTGTGACAGTCAATAAGCAATCAGTTTGCTAAAAATCCAGTTTTTCATGCAAGGACTAAGCTTGTAGAAATACATTACCACTTTATCAGAGAAAAAGTGTTACAAGGAGTGATTGAGTCGGAGCATATTAAAACAGAGCAGCAGATTGCAAACTTGTTCACAAAAGGATTAAGTTTTAATAAGTTGGAAAGCTTTTGTCAGCAGCTAGACATGGCTAAGACTAGAGCTGATGTCGAGAGGAGGTGTTAAAGTCATATAATATCAACCTATTTTCTTTAGTTTGAGAAAGACTTGCAGTATCTATTTTGTAGCTGTTACTTGTTACTTTATTATTTGTTTAAGTCGTATATTTGTGTATTAGTGCAGAGTTTATTTCCTAGCGTTTAGGAGAAGTGGTTTAGTGGAACTATGCTAGTGATTTAGTTGGAATATGATTCTTGTAAGCCTATAAAAAAAGGCTAATTTATGTATGAACAAGTGTCCAAATAAAAATCTCTTCCTGCAAACGTTTTTTTCAGCATTCTTTTCTCTGTTTTTCTTTCCTGTTATATGTTCTTCTCTATTACAAGTTTCCTGTGTGTTGAACTCTACAAGGAAGACAAAGTTGTTGAGTAAAACAATACAATCAGCAAAGAGGCCACAATGACAAAACTGGTTACAAAAAGAGGCAAAAACAGAGAAACTCATGTTAGGTACTATTTATTTTTGTTAAGATTGACTTTTGAAAAACATTTGACTCTTTTTTATTGTTCCATCCCAATTAATTTGTTTGTCTGATTTTTTTAAATTGTAATAAAATAAAGAAAAAAATTTAATGTCATGGTATTAATTAACATTTGACCATAAATTTTAAAAATTTACCTCCAACTATTTTGACCATAAATTTGAAATCAGATATAGAAAATCTACAACAACAACATTACAACAACATTACCCCAATGCCTCAAAGGCTCACGCCCATTGCGGGGTAAGGGGGGTCGGATGTACGCAGCCTGACCATTATGTTTAAAAACATAGCGCGACTGTTTTCGGATGACCCATGATGAGCGTCGAAAGTTGCATTGACTAACTACTACTTCACGATTGAAAGAAGCGCAGATAGTTTAAAAAACCATTTTGCTTTATTCCATCATATCCCAAAGCCAAAAAATAGTGGATCTTTGGCTCCATCCAAGATTGATAGAAAATCTACGTTTAAAAATTTTCAAATCACATCTTCAAAAATATTAAAATTTTCAAGTTCAAAATGTGTTGTCACACGGAAGCTAAAAACTAAAGGTAAATTGAATATACCAAATATCCATTGATCTTGTCATGTCGAAATTTGAAACTAAAGAATTGTCAATTTCTTTTAATTAGTAGTGATTGAAATAGAAAATAAGACAAATAAATTTAAATTGTATTTATTTTAAGCAAAAATTGAAAGTCTATGGATCACACTTTGTAGTTTTCATATGACAAACATATACATTTTCTTTTTGAAAAATAATAAATACTCTGTCTATCTCATGACATCTTAATTAACATTTAATCATAAATTTACAAATTTGCTTTCAACTATTTGGACCATACATTTTAAATAAAAGTTAGAAAATCTACCTTTAAAAAAGTTTCAAATCACATCTTCAAAAAAACTAAGATTTTCAACTTCAAATTGTGTTGTCAAACAAAAGCTAAAAAACAAAGGTAAATAGAAAGGAAAGACTCAAAATACTCCTCTTCCACCTTTAGGTCTGAAAATACCCCTAATGTTTATTTTTGGGTTCAAACATACCTCTCAACTTAGCAAAAATAGTCAAGTGAGATTGTCATGATCCGGACCTAGAGCCTAGGAGTGACATGACGAATTGGAACCTGAGAGTCCTCCAACAAGCCTCAACGTATCCATATCCACATCATCGTTTCAGAAGCCTAATAAAAAATTAAACATATAATTCTAAGAGACAGAAGAATAGAACTCACGCTATGGGGATGTCATAGGGAATGGGAGTAACATGGATCCACAAAGCACATAGCACATAAATACTAAGGGGCAGGTAAGTATGACTCACTCAATGGGGCAATTCGGGACTTAGGATCTTTCACATAACATATATAACCATATCATAAGCTCATAACCAATCAACATAATGATAATCAATAGGTGGCCATATCCATAAGTAGAATTTCCAAATAGAACAGTTAGCAAATAAACATAAGGAGTTTACAAGATGTCCAACAATGTTTGTAGTCATAAGATAGGACGGGGGCCAAGACATACCCCGAGCTCTCCCTCAAAGTAAATAACATAAATAAAACCATAGGCAGAGAAATGGTGGCTTACCATTGGAAGATAGAACTCACCACAATGAGCAATCTCACAATCTAAGCTAGACGTCGTATAGTGGATGAATGTAATCCTTGTTCCCAACATGATTAGATCATGTAGGCAAAAGTATGCGTTAGTATGTTAGAATTTACTAAGTACATGGGCATGCAATGTGTATGACTTACCAAACCAATGTTCAATGTTAGATGACAAGGGCACGTAGCAATGAATTATAGTATAACACTATGCCATGAAATTCATGATGCATGAAATGCAAAAAGGCTATATAAGAGGAGATGAGACTTCAACCAACATATAAGACCAAGCAAGCTGTTACTTGAAATCTCGATGTCATCCCCAAAACAGAAAAGAGGTGGTCTACTTGCCAAAGGTAAGCCGCACTTCTCTTTACAGGACTCCCATTTCGGAGAAATGACCTTTCTTATAGGCCTCCCATTTTGGATAAGATTTTCATATTTTTATCATATCATATCAATACTGTAACCGCACCTTATGGGCCTACCATTTTGGTGAGGGTTACCATATACATATACCTATACTGGCACATAGTTCAAGGAAAGGGAGAGGTCCCTTGGGATAGCCTTGACGCCCCCAATCCATTAGTGCTAATTCATCATCCCATAAGAATACATATACATATACATAATTTCAAAAGAGATACAAGTCATTTTAAATTACTTCAATGCATAATTGGGCTTAAAAGCCAAACATCATTCATAATATTTCATACTTGGACTTAATGCGAAATCATAATTGATATCATACTTTTCATCCATAGAAATAGCCCATTCACAATATCCAAATGCGGTGTAAACACCCAATATGCTCAATGAGCCAATATCAGTAGATATTTATATGATCACATTCTTGGCATAACCAATATCTTTATTAAAATCATTTACATAAGCATAATTGGGCTTAACCCACTTCATAATTTCATAAAATCCAATGTTCATGAATGCATATGCTATGAATGAGATGAGAATAGCATGGGTGTTAGATTTGTAAAACCTATGGATTTGCCTAATCAAAGAATGAACTTTGCAGACGTGTTTTCTAAAACTAAAAACAAATGAAAATATAGAAAATTTTACGTGGAAACACCTGACTCACAAAAGATGAAAAACCATGACTTGTACCTTTATAGAAAATTTCCCCAACTTCAATATAACAATATGATCCTCAACAAAAAGATTAGAATTCCTTGTAATCTAAGCAACTAAAAACTTCAAACAACTCCTAACTACACACAAACCTCCCAAGGTTTATGTTCCCAAGTCTTCGAGTTGCCCCCAACATGAAGACTATATCTTACTTCAATTTATAGATCACTGAGTGAAGTAACACATTCAGAATCAACAAGACATAGAAATATTCCTAAACTCAAACTCAACAAAGAAATAGATCTCCTAAGTGTTTCCTCACTAATCAAGACTTCAATCACACAATTCTGCTTTTTTTGTGCTTAGTGTCGATGCTTTTTTCTCAATATGCTCTTCTATTTAATCATTTTCCTTGAAGAGTTCTTCTTCCGGTTAGACTTCTCATGTGTCTCGCTTCTTGTTGTAGTAGAGTTCTTTTATTTATTAGAACTCTTTCTTAGCACCAACTATTTTTGTCATAGAGTTTTATATCAGATAAAACTCTGTAGTATCAATCTTTTCCTCATGTGTTATTGTTGAACTATACTTCTTCAGAGCTTATCCCAAAGGAATTATTTATCCATTCAACAACTGTTGCTGACATGTCTAAACCTCTTTGAGAAATTGCACAAGAGAACCTGACTGATCAACTTGTTTCATGTTCTTTGTCTATCATCAAAACTGCAGTATCGTCAACATATTCCCCCTTTTTTATGATGACAAACCTTTTGAGTGTAGGCATTTGTCCATCTTTCCTGCAACAACTCCTAAGTGTAGGCAACTGTCCATCTTTCCTACAACAACTCCTAAGTGTAGGCATCTGTCCATCTTTCCTAAAGTAACTAAGAAAGAACCTATAGAATGAAACAAATCAGACAAGGGTTATAAACATTGCACAACTCAAATTGACTTCCCCCTTTTGGCATCATCGAAAAGAGGTTCCTTTTTGGCACAAACAGAAGATGCATAGACAATTCAAGGCCATAAGGGCTATCTCCAAAATATACAAATAGACTAAAATCACACGACCATATTTAGAGTGCATACTGACATAAGCAAAAGAGTAGAAGGTAACTACAAAACATCAAGAAGAACAAAAGTGAAAGGTGTCCAAAGCACATCCTGTAAAACAGTAAAATAGATAGAGTGAATAACTCAAGAGGAAGAAGTATCAGATGGTAGCAATTGACAAAGCTTTTGAGGTGTGACATCATGAGCAGTACTCTTTCTCTGTAATGAGGCTTCCAAATCAGAGATTCAAGAGAGTAGAGCCCCCCTTTCCAGAGTAAATGCTTTATGATCAGCAGCCAACTCAGATGTCTCGGTCTCTAGGGAAGCCTTAAAATATCTCACAACAGTGTCCACACGCCTCATAGAACCCGGTAGTGTAGTATAGTTCACTATCCCTAGAACGTTTTTAGTAGTCTGCATAATCCAAACCTACACAGGTATTGAGTAAGCCTTAAGAATGTCAGGAAGCCAGAACCCATATGGTAAGGCATGACCATTTCTGTCTTGGATAAGAACCCATTTCATGTGCTTTATAATTAGACTAGACAAGTTAATGGGAATTTCAAAGTCCAACAGTTCCATAAGAGTTATGTTAAGATAACTACCTCAGACTGATGTCCTTCCTAGGGATCTATATCACATGGATCACATCAAAATACAAACGATGAAGAGCAGACATCTCACTACGAAGAACACACCTAAGTTATTAAGACGACCAAAAAACTTAGGAGAAATGTCAAGAACAGAGGCTATAATTTCCAGAGGGGGCCATTCATGCCTCACATAGTGATCCCAACCAGCATTAGGAATACCCAAAATGCAAGAGATGTCATCAGCAGTATAGAGAATCGGCAGACCACGAACAAAGGTGGAAAATTGAGAACCATACGTCTCTTGATGTGAAAGAATGAGACACTTGATATATAGCAGATAAAGTAGAGCTCTTGTGAATTTTGGTGGCAAAAAAGGGTACTGAAGAACTAAGTAAGAAGAATCAGAACAGAGTACCTGTTTCACTAATGTAGGAGTAACGTTATGACACTTATACTTTCATACCTAACAAGAGTGAAGTTAAACATTTTTGCTTTTGACCTCTATAAGCTGCATACTATAATATACCCATTGATTGTTAGACAATTTGCATAAAATAGAAGACACACATTTTTATGTGATAAACTGAGTTGAGATGCATTTCAAGAAGTCAGAAGAAGGAGAGTCATTTTCTAGTGAATCATTGAGGGGAGTTTATGCAATCTTAATGATCCCCAAGTCTAACTTGATTTTTTCAAAGTTTTCTCTGTTTAATGCTTTAGTGAAGATGCTATCTATTTGATTTTCAGTAGGACAAAACATTACTGAAATGAGACCTTTTCCAACATTATCACGAAGGAAATGATGTCTTATGTGTTGTTGTAAGTAGTTATTGTAGTTATTGTTAGTTGTAGCTATTATTAGTCCCACATCGTGTAGTCCTTAGTATATTG
>JAOTQR010116545.1:0-24756 GCA_025774065.1 Solanum ossicruentum | reverse complement strand
ATATATGTCCACCAGACAATGCGGCGAGGAGATGACAGTCCACGGGGAGCGGGGGCGGGGCGGCGCGCGGGAAGGGTTGTGATTCAAGAACAAAAACATAAAATGAACACTATACTACGACACGAGAAAATACTCAATTTTAGAGACAGCTTGGGAATTGTGTTTCCCATAGTTCGTTGACTCGATTACCCTAGACAACATAACTACAATTGGAAATTTGCATGCAGGACAGTAACTTAGGTTCTTCCTGCCCTCTTGTGAAGGTTAAGGTCAAATTCACCATGGCGCTTAGTCAGCATGGTGTGCAAACTAACCATTACCTATTGTCCCAGTCAAACTCCCCTTGGTTAGGTTTGGGTGATTAGACGAGACGTCAATCGAATCCGATCATCCACTTTCCTTTTCCTATTCGTCACTACCTTGGTTGGGATCGTGAGAGTAGGCGAGATTTGGTGTTGGCCACAACCAAACAACAATCATAATAAAGAGAAATAGATTATACATACAAAACCCCAATCATAGAAATTCAGTAAACCTAGGTCATCTCAAGTCAGCTACCCATGGTTCCCACAACCCCAAGTTGTGGGTGCTTAGCTACTTATGGCTAAGTCCAAACCAACAAAAATGGAAATACAAGACATAGTTGAGAATTTTACCCAAAGAAATGTAGAGTGAAGACACCACAAGTTGCAAACCACGAGCTTGAGAGATTGGGAATGAATACAAAGTAGGATTTGCACTCCCCTAAAGTGGGTTTTCCAAGAGAAAATGAAAATCTATTCTAAAACCCTAAAATATTCTTGAGAGAATAATCAAAGGCACATTGAATATTCATAACCTGGGCTCCTCCAAATAAAACCCTAACTTAAAGTATTAATAGTGTTTACAAATTAACCCTAAAAATTACACAGAAAAGATCGATGGCATCTGGTACGCCTCACAGGTATGCCTCATAGGTGACCTACGAGTCGTAATTCGGGTCTCTTGTCAGGTTCTTGGAATTTTGAACTCAACTGCTATGACCCACTAGTACGAATCGTTGATTGGGCTACGACTCGTATGCTTCTCTCATAGTCTAGCCCTTTAGTTTTTGGTCCAAAGTTTTGGCTCTCTGTTTCCTGCTATAAGTCCATCTATATGAGTTGTATTGAGACTTACGAATCGTAGGATGGCCTCAAAAGGGCTGACCTCCACTTAGCAGATTTCTGATTTTTGATCTTTATTTCTTTCTATGAGATTATCATATGACTCGTAGCTTGGGCTACGACTCGCAGGTGAGCTCATATGTCCTGTTTTTCTCTAAAATCTACAATTTTTCTCCAAAATCATGCCAACCCACCTTTTCTGCAATAACAACATAAAAAAACATGAAAACAATAAAACATCTCATTAAGAACTTACAAAATCCCTTGTGTTAGGCATCAAATATGCTGTATTTTAATAGCACATGAAGGAATCGACAAGTTGAAAGCGCTACTTAGGAGGCCGAAGCAGACATGCAAAAATGATATCCTTATCTCTTCCGTTCTACTCAAGCCTAAGGTACTAACTCTAAGGCCCCTATATGATTTCAAATCTTATGATTCAACTCCTATGTCATTTGCAAGCATTCTTGCTTTATTGATAAGTTTATGGTGATTTTAACACTTATGTTGAGACTTTTGAAATTAGTGTTTAAGTGTGTTGTTGCATTCTTGTTGGGGTTGAACTCTCCTTGATTACTCTTCTCATATATGTTTCTTTGACATTCGGGGACGAATGTTCCCAAAGGAGAGATATTGAAAATACCCCAAAAAGTGCTCGAAAATATGTCTCAGAGGTGCCCAGAATCGTAATTTTCATATATCTCAAAATCCATGCGTTATATAAAAAATTTGACTTCATATTCTTGTTCAGGGGGTGAAATTGAGTAGGAAATGCATTTAATACTGATTTGAAAGCAACCGTAGCAAAATTTAAAAATGCCATTTCTAGAGAACTAGCGCCCTCGTTGCAACGCGCCAAAGGCGCTCCTCAGTGTATTTTTGTTCCAGTTATTTTATTCCAGTCCAAGGATTTTGGGTCTTGGGCCTATGCTTTCCCATGCATTAAAACACTTATACTTAGTGATATTTCACCTTCATATCATACAAGACATTCTCCAATATTCTCTCCAACCATTAGACTAATATTTCTCTCAATATTCAAGTGTACAATTCTCTTCCGGATCTTTAGGAATTCATCCAAGCTTCAAGTCTCCATTTCCAATCTTCATCAAAAATTCTCCAAATTCAATGTATGTGGGTTTCAACCATTGAGTCCATTTACCCATGGTGCCCAAGCTTCCTTTTTACCTAAATTGCATGATTCTAAGTTGATTTACTTATAGGTCTTCCTTATTATGAATTTGACTATAAAATATGTTGGGATTTCATAAACTTGTGACTGTTTGAGCATGTTTTGAGCTATGAATATACGGTTTATTATTTGATATGATGAAGAGTTTTGATGTATATTGCATGAGGGTATTGCCATTTGTTGGTAGGTAGGTTTACACTGAATTTTCTTGCATAATTGCACTCTTTAATTGCATGGTTTTACACTAGCATTGCATACACACCACGTGTTTGATAAAATGTCCGATTTAGGATTCTTGAACTATTGATGATCCATTGCATGACCTATGACTTGATTGACTCTGTGATGATGAAAGGAAGGTATTTATATGATGTTTTCATGAAAAGTATCTATTGAGAGGAAAGTTGACCAATTGCGTAGTTTGGGGGGTAGTAGGCCCAAACTACCATGTTGAGGGGTATATATCTCAATTGCATAGCTCGGGGGGTTGTAGGCCCATGCTACCATGTTGAGGGGTATATACCTCAATTGCCTAGCTCGAGGGGTTGTAGGCCCGTGCTACCACATTGGGGGTATATACCTCATTCGCTTAGCTTGGGGGTTGGTAGGTCCGTTCTACCACATTAGGGGGGGTGGTATATACCTCAATTGCCTCTCCAAGGAGGCATTAGGCCTTGGCTATCTAATCATGGTTACCTTCTACACATGCAATATGTTCTATATAAGCATATTTTACTCCAAGTATCATTCATTCATGTCATATTGCTAATATGTTATCTTTTTCTTATGATATTCCATTTTTCCATGTGCCTATATCTTGTTGCATTGCATCCTACATACTTAATACATTCAAACATACTAACGTATGCTCTATTCCTACATGATGTTACCATGTAGGGACCAGAGTGTCGATTGATCCTCCTCCCCCTCGTGGCTAGTACTTCTACTCAAGGCTAGTTATTGAGTCCTCAATTTCGGGAATAATGACCTTGATCTTATGATATGTATTAAGAATTTCTTTGCCTTATTGTGTACTTATGACTATGAGGGTGAGCCTGGTTGCTTGTCTTGGCCCCCGCTCTTATCTATATAGTAGAGGTGTTGTTGGACAAGTTATGCTATAATGTTATGAGCCTTGAATCTCTTTTGATTTAATGATGTCTTATGTTAAAGGATTTCCCTTAGCCCCTTGTTGCCCTTCTTTCTACTCTTATCAATGTTGTTTAATGCTTTCGTGACCAGGGATATGTAATGTATGTGAAGAGACTTGTTTTGGGTTCCCTCGGGTTCCCCATTCACCATGTCACGTTTAGGCCCTTAGCTTGGGTCATGACAACAAGTTTAAAAGTAAGTCATGCTTTTAAAATATGCTCAGTAGAAATAACTTAGTTTAAAATATCATGCTCAAAGCAATGTTGCTTAGGAGTTTCTCATGACCGACATCTACATACCATCACCTTTAGCTTTGATGATGCACAACGAAGGCAACGTTGTTGCCATGCCCGTACTATATGTACCAAGGTAAAGGACGATCATCTCCTTCTTGGATCCATAATAAATGTCCATTTGCCGGACAAGAGTTACCAAAACGGACAGTACGACTATCCTACGCTGGAAACATAGTTCTGTGGGTTAAAGTAGATGTTTACTCACTCCCTGCTTAGTGCTCGATACTCCTCCAGGAAAAAACATGCTCAACTCTCAATCAACTCAATCCTCAATTCTTAATCGATCACCTCAAACCTCAACATCATTGGATTTTCTTATCTCAACTCGTCTCAATTACTCATCAACTCATTCAGTCAATGCAAACCATTAGACTCATCTTAGACTCAAATGGTCATTTAGACTCACTCAATATGACCCAACATGTAATGCAAGCAAGATAATCATTTATAGTGATGTATGTGACTCAATGCAACATGCTTCTCATGCTGAATCATACTCAATTTGCTCAACACTAATACTCAAATTACTCAACGTAAATACTCAATGACTAGTATAGAATTTCATAAAATCATGCAATTTAGGGTTCATGCTATCAAATATAAAACTTTACCTCAATTTTATATAGAAATAATATAATGCAGTAAGTACCTCATAAATTACCAGGAGAGTTCGTAATAAATGCAAAATCTCAATATTTAAAAGATAGAATTTCTAGAATCTCAACTCATTTCCTAATCTTTACTCAAGAAGAATAAAGGGGCGTGTGAAGAACAATATCTAACACTTTAGTAAGTCTTACATTCCTAGAAAAAGGAAGTGACAATCAAACCTTAATCGATCCTTGCACTTGAATTGGAAACCCTAGCTCTTTCTCCCTTCTCTAGTGCCCTCAAGAAATTCTTAGTCTGAAGAATGATGAATAATACACCTAGGTTTGTTTTAAGGCTTTATTCAAGCGTAAAATAACCAAGGATTTATTTAAATAGGAATTGGAATGGACAGAATTACCCCTCATTAAAACTGTCGTCTGAGTCTATGAGACCCCGTCTACGAGTTGTAGACCATTCTCTGAGCCATAGACGACCCCTAATAAAGTAGGTTTCTGAAAATCTAAGTCACTAGAAATTGGCGCGAAACCCTTCTTTATGATCTATAAAATATTCTACGGGTCATAAACACCTCTCATAAATAAGGGGTCCTAAAACTTGAGTTACTGGAATTTGTCATGAAACCTCCTCTACGAGTCATGGAGTACTCTACACGTCATATACCATTTTGTATATTGGCCTTCGACTTAGAAAATTTCACCAAGTTATCTGGGGTTTTACGAGATCCATTTTTTGAGTCGCAAACCTGACTACGAGTTGTAATGTCCCTCAACCTTCTTTTGAAAACTTTCTCAATCTTTTCTTAGCAACCTTTACATATCTAGTCCAGATTAGGTAGAAGGAATTAGGGGTTGTTACATTATCTCCCCCTTGGGATCATTCATCCTCGAATGAAGAGAAAACTAGGAAATTAGGTCAAGGCATGAATCTGCCTATGTACTCTAGCAATCAACCAACTCTCATCTCACTCATGCAATCAATTAATTAAGAAATTCAGTAAGTAAAACAATCAAATAGTCAACAAATCACATCAATCCACACTCGAACTCTGGAACTCTATCATCTATCATATTGAGAATGAAAAGAGAACTCAAGGAATGGAAATTCAAGAATTTAGAGGAAATTCATTACCATAAATTCTCTCATCATCAGCAGGCAAGAACAAATAAGGGTATTTGGCCTTCATGTCCTCTTCCGTCTACCAAGTAGCTTCTTCTATAAATTGGTTCCTCTATAACACTTTGGCAGATGCAATCTCTTTGTTTCTTAATTTGTCGATCTGATGATCAAGGATTTGGAAAGGAATCTCCTCATAACTTAGGCTTTATTTCACTCCAAAACTCTCAATAGCCACAAACAATTGTGGATCTCCCAAACATTTCTTGAGCATAGAAATGTGGAAAACTTGATGGATGGCCTCTAACTCTGATGGTAGCTCCAGCTCATACATCACATTTCCCAATCTCTGTATAATCTAATAAGGGCCAATGTACCTCGGACCCAACTTTCCTTTCTTTACGAATCTCATTACACCCTTTATGGGTGACACTTTCAAATATATCCAATCACCAACCTCAGACTCTATGTCTCTTCTCCTAACATCTGTGTAGGATTTCTGTTGACTATGTGTAGTCCTCAACCTTTCTCGGTTGATCTTCACCTTCTCCATAGCTTGGTGAACTAAGTCTTGTCCAATCAACTCTGGTTTACCCAACTCAAATTATCCAGTCGGTGACCTACACCTCCTCTCATAGAGTGCCTCATATGGGGCCATCTGAATGCTCAAATGGAAATTTTTGTTGTAAGTAAACTTAATCAAAGGCAAGTAGTCATCCCAATTACCTTTAAAGTCGATGGCACAAGCTCTCAACATTCCTCTAAGGTCTAAATAGTACCTTCTGTGTGGCCATCTGTCTGAGGGTAAAAAGTAGTGGTAAGGTGCACCTTCGTACCCAAAACCTTCTGATAGGATCTCCAAAATTGAGCAGTAAATTAAAGTTAATACTCTGCAGTGCCAGTCATCTTTACTGCCAAAAGGTGAGCAGATTTACTCATCTTGTCAACTATCACCCAAATTGAATCATACTATCTGCAGCACCTCAGTAAGCCTATGACAATGTTCATTTTAATCATGTTCCATTTCCACTCTAGAATCTCAATATTCTGAGCTACTCCACATGACCTTTAGTGCTCAACTTTAACTTGTTGGCAATTCAGGCACTTGGAAATGAACTCGACAATGTCTTTCTTCATTCTACTCCACTAGTAGACTTCCCTCAATTCATGGGACATCTTAGTAGAACCTAGTTAGATGGAATATCTGGAACTGTAGGCCTCTTCCTTAATCTTCTCTCGAATGCTATCAACATCTGGAACACACAATCTATCTTGATACTTCAATACTCCATCTTCCCCTTTGGCGAAAACCATCACCTTCTGCTTATGCACATCCTCTTTGAAATGAAATAAAATAGGATCGTTTCTCCTTCAACTCCATTTCTAGGTATGAATCAGACCCATTATGCACAAGAACTCCTCCTTCGCCTGATTCGTCTAATTGGACTCCCAATCATGCCAGTCTATGAACCTCTTTGGCTAACTCTCTCTTCTCCTCTTCCACATGGGTGGTGCTTTCCATAGATAACCTACTAAGAGCATCAACAACCACATCAACTTTACCTAGATGGTAGATGATACTCATGTCATAGTCTTTGAGCAACTCAAGCCATCTTCTCTGTCTCAAGTTAATCTCCTTCTGGGTGAAGACGTATTGCAGGCTCTTGTGGTCTGTGAATGCATCAACATGTGCTCCATTAAAATAGTGGCACCATACTTAGAGAGTAAACACCACTACTGCCAACTCTAAGTAATGAGTGGGATAGTTCTTCTTATGCACCTTAAGCTGTCTCGATGCATAGGCAACAACCTTTCTCTTCTATATCAACACACATCCCAATCCTACTCTTGAATCTCAATAAATCACAAATCCATTTGTCCTATCAGACAAGGTCAACATCGGTGTAATAGTTAACCTTATCTTCAATTGTTGGAAGCTTCTCTCACACTTGTCAGACCATTGAAACTTGACCTTCTTCCAAGTTAATTTGGTCAACGATGCAGATATGGAAGAAAACCCCTCAACAAACCTCTGATAATAGCCAGCCAATCCCAAGAAACTCCTTATCTCGGTTGTTGAGGTTGGTCTCGGTTTATTCTTGACCGCCTCAGTATTTTGAGTATCCATTTGAATGCCATCCCTAGAAATTGGATAGCCTAATAAAGCCTCCGATTGAGCCAAAACTCACACTTGGAAAACTTTGCATATAACTCACTATCTATGAGTATCTGCAAATTGATCCTGAGGTGATTGGCATTCTCCTTTTCATCTCTAGAATACACTATTGTATCATCGATGAACACGATCATGAACATTTCTAGATATTGTCTAATACTTTGTTCATCAAGTCCATAAAGACTACAGGTGCAGTTTTCAACCCAAATGACATCATCAAGATGTCAAAGTGACCATATCGGGTTCGAAAAGGCCATCTTAGGATGTCACGTTCTCTCACTTTCAATTAGTGATAGCCTGATCTGAGGTCTATCTTGGAGAAAACAGTGGCGTCATGATGTTGGTTAAACAAGTCATCAATCCTCAGAAGGGGGTACTTATTCTTGCTTATTACATTATTCAACTGGGTGTAGTCAATACACATCCTAAAGGAACCATCCTTCCTTCGCACGAACAAGACTGGAGCACCCCATGGAGAGATACTCGGCCTTATAAGTCCTTTCTCTAACAAGTCCCTGAACTTGTCCTTTAAGTCTTTCAACTCTACAGAGGCCATTCTATATGGCGGAATAGAAATAGGCTGGGTGTCAGGATGTACATCAATTCGAAGTCGATCTCCCTATCAGGAGGGACTTTGGGAAAATCTCAGGAAATACATTAGGAAACTAAGTGATGATCAGGATAAACTCAAGAGTAGGGGGCTCAACATCATCAGACTTGGCTCGCACGAAGTGGTAGATAGATCCCTTAGAGATTAGTTTTCGGGCTTTGAGGTAAGAAATAAACTTTCGGTGCAACAGAATCTCCCTTCCACTCAATAACTGGCTCATTCAAAAATTTGAATTTGATAGTCTAGGTTTGGCAATCAACAGAAGCATAACAGGTGTGAAGCCAGTCTATGCTAAGGATCATGTCAAAATTGACTATCTCTAACACAATCAAATCAGCAAGAGTATCCCTATGATAAATGGACACCACACAATCTCTATAGATTCTCTCAGCTTGAATAAACTCACCAACAAGAGTGAAAATAGAAAATGGCTCAAGCAAGCAATCAGGAAGAATCTTAAATCTACTCGCCACATATAGCATCACAAAAGAAAGTGTTGCACCCGGATCAAGTAAAGCATAGCAAGGAAAGGTAAAGACTTAAAGCATACTCGTCACAACATCTAGTGCAACCTCTTGGTCTGGTCGGTTCCCCATAATATATAGATGGTTTGTCCCACTGCCTGCCCTTGGTGTAACACCTCTCTGGTTATCCCGCGTTGGTGGTGCTATGGTAGAAGACTGGGCCTTATTACCCCGCATCAGACACTCCCTCTGAAAATGGCCCAGTTGGCCACACTTGTAGCAACCATTCCCTCCATCTCTACATTCTCCTAGATGCATCCTGCTGCATTTCCCATAAGGTGGCTTCCCTTTAGAGCCAAAAGTTACACTTGCTAGAGATTGTGCACCCTGTGCCCTAAAGTTTGGCTGACCTTGGGACTTGTCATCATACCCTCGGCTCGAGGCCGGTGCACTAGCTGAAGATTGTGTATAGCTAGAGGACCTCTTCTGGAAATAGGACTTATCTCCTTTACCCTGCGCTCAGTCCTTGCTGACCTGCCCTTCTTACTCAGATTCTCTTCTCCTTCCTTCTTCTTATCTTCCTCAGTCTGCTGGCATAAACTATCATCCTAGAGATATCCATACCTTGGACTAGCAATGCAGCCTTGCACTCCCTTTTCACCTATCTACCCAACCCAGATACGAATTTCTCATCCTCGCTCTGCTATCCTGGACCATCTCTAGGACATACTTGAATAACTGGATGAATTTCAAGTTGTACTCTTTAACAGTCAGCCCCTCTTGTTTCAAATTTACAAACCCTTCAACCTTTGGCTCTCTCAACTGTCGAGGAAAGAAGTGATTGAGTAAGGTACTCTTGAACTCATCCCAAGCAGCGGGCTTAGTATCTTCACCTCGACTCTGTTCCCAATGATTGTACCAGACGTTGGCCACATCTTTTAGCTAGTAGGTAGCAAGTTCAACTCCTCTAGTCTCAGTTGTATGCATGGTTTTCAACACTTTCCACATCATCAATAAAGTTTTGAGGGTCCTCATCAACCTTAGAGGCAGTGTAAGCAGGTGGGTTCATCCGCAGAAAGTCTCTCAGCCTGGTGGCAGTCGTTGGCTCATGGGAGCTAGAACTAGGAGTCTATGAGCCCTGGTTCCCGCTCTGGAGAACTACCAAATGTGTAAGCATAGTGATAGCTCCTCTGAAGTCATCCTCTATAGTAGGAGAAGATGGAGCGGTAGGTGTCACATGAACAACAATAGTTCTGGCCAGTCGACCTCGACCCCTCTTTTCCATCTGAAGAGGCACCTCTAAAGTAAGGTTCTCAGCATTACTAGATGAGGCATTCCTCTAGGTTGCAGTGTATCTAGGAGGCATGATCTGCAAGCACATAACAAATGAGTTAGATAGGTACATCCATAAAGTTAGACTCTATCACATGAACTCAGAATACAAGAAAGTGAGATAATTCCTTATCTCCTATAGCCTCCTTCTTATGAAGTGTGGTGCACAACACGCCCACAAACAAGACTTAACTAGACATGACTTCATGAACTCCCTAGGACACTTGAACTCTATGCTCTGATACCAAGTTTGTCACGCCCTAGGAGGGTACCATTGGTGTGGCCGACACTTGAAGAACCATCATCGATTCCCTAAGAGAACCACTTGGCCTCATCGTCACATCGGCTTGGCTAGAAAAATAAGTCACTCAAATAGAAAATCATCATAAAAATGAAAATATAACTCAACCAGCTCATAGTTTCCAATGAATAAGTTTGGAATACAAAATATTCAACAAATCCTCTACTCAGTGTCTATGAAGCCTCTATTCAACAATCCAGATGGTGCTATGACAAGCCATGGATACCCCAAATCAAAGGAAGAAAGATACTAACTCAAAATAGAAAATAAATGGGCTCCTTCGGAAGGCAAGGAAGGCTCACCGACTCTGAAATGCATTAAACTGGACCTCAATAATGCGCGGGATGAAGTCCTTTATCACTTGTTTCTGCATTATAAAACAATGTAGGCCTAGATGCATGCCAGCACATGGAATATACTAGTATGTAAAATAGGTCAAGAAAGTAAAGCTTAACTCACACCTCTCGCTCAACAATTCATGCTCAACTCATTACATGCAAGTTTAAAGGTAAATCATGCTTTTAAAATATGCTGAGCAGAACTAACTCAATTTAAAATATCATGCTCAAATCAATGTTTCTTAGGAGTTTCTCTTAACAGACATTCACATCCTATCGCCTTTGGTTTTGGTGATGCACAATGAAGGCGACATTGTTGCCACACCCATCCTAAACTTTCCATAGTAAAGGACGATCAACACTCTCTTTGATCCATAATAAATGTTCACTTGCGGGATAAGAGTTGCCAGAATGGGCTGTATGGCTATCCTACGCTAGCAACATATTTCTGTGAGTTAAAGTAGATGTTTACTCGCTCCTCACTCAATGCTCGATACTCCTCCCAAGACTAAAACATGCTCAACTCAACAATTAATTTAATCATCAATGCTTAGTTAATCTTCTCAAGTCTGAACCTCATTGGGCCATCTAATCTCATATTACTCATCAATTCATTCAATCAATGCAAACTATCAAACTCAACTCAGACTCAAACAGTCATTTAGACTCACTCAATTTGACTCATCGTGTAATGCAAGCAAGATCATCATATATAGTGATGTATATGACTCAGTGCGACATGCTTCTTATGCTCAATCATGCTCAATTTACTCAATTTTTCAAATGCTCAAATTACTCAACTGAAATACTCAATAACATGCATAAAATTTAATAAAATAATGCAATTTAGGGTTTAGGATATCATAAAACTTTACCTCAATTTCATATAGAAGTTATATAATGCAGCAAATACTTCATAAATTATCAGGAGAGTGCATAATAAATGCAAAATCTCAATATTTTAAAGATAGAATATCTCGAATCTCAATTTTTTTTAATCTTGACTCAAGAAGAATGAAGGGGCATGTGAAGAACACAATTTAACATTTTAGTAAGCCTTACATACCTAGAAAAAAGAAGTGACAATCGAACCTCAATCGATCCTCGCACTTGAATTGAAAACCCTAGCTCATCCTCTAGCGTCCTCAAGAAATTCTATGTGTGAAGAATGATGAATAATACACTTATGGTTTATTTTAAGGCTTTATTCAAGCCCAAAATGACCAAGGATTATTTAAGTAAGAATCGGAATAGAAAAAAATACCCTTAGTTAAACCTTTCGTCTGAGTCTACGAGACCCAGTCTACGAGTCGTACACCATTCTATGATCTGTAGACCAACCCTCGTAAAGTAGGGATCTAAAAATCTAAGTTCCTGGAAAATTGCACGAAACCCCTCTCTATGATCCGTAAAACATTCTACGGGTCGTAAACTCCTCTCATAAATAGGGGTCCTGAAACTTGAGTTACTGGAATTTGTCATGAAACCTCCTCTACGACTCGTGAAACTCTCTACGCGTCATATACCATTTTTTATCTAGCCCTTAGACTTAGGAAATTTCACCAAGTCATCTGGGGTTTTACGAGATCCATTTTACGAGTCGTAAATGTGACTACGAGTCATAATGTCCCTTGTAAATCGTCTTTTCCAGTGTTTCTCAATCTTTTCTCAACAACCTCTGCACATCCACTCTAAAACATGTATAAGGAATTAGGGGGTATTAAATCTGGCTTTGTAGGAGAGTGGTTGTTAGGAGAGTCTAGAATAGGACAAGAGTGAACAGATTTGAGAGACCAGGAGTTACTTACTATAGCATAACCCATGCTGATGAAGGCTCGAGCATTGTAGCACTGCTTGACAGGAAGAGAGGGAATTTGGGATAGACACACGTTGTTGGATTTAACAATCATAGTGATAATCATACCATAGGGTAAACTCTGAGAGTCAATAGGAGAATCTACCATATGAGAGAGGATATAGGAAGAGAGTTTGAATCTTTTCTTTGAAAGAAGATAGCAGGTGAAGAAAGTGTCTCTACTTAAAGGGTATACAGAGAGCGAACATGAGGAACAAGGGTGATAGTCACAATGTGAGTGAGAACCCTAACTTCGAACGACACATCCTTTGGGCCAAGGTTAGAGGGACAAGAATCGGAGGGATTAGACCAAAGGGCTCATTCGGCATCTTTAAAAGAGATCAAAATCAGAGAGCCATGAGTTCTTAACAGGGGATGAGAATCTAGAGCAATGAATCCTAAAAATTTCATCAAAGAAATCAACATCAAGACAAATCCTTTTCTCCAAAACTAGGGTTTCAACTTCACTAGGAGAGGAGGAATGCAGATTAGTGTAGAAGAGACGTACCGAGGTTCATAGACAATTTTTGGTGAGGTCGGGAAGATTTTTGCCTAGCCCTAAAATTCAAAGAACTCTTTAATGGGATAGTGAATGGAGAGAAAAGGATCCAGGTCCACTATTCGACTATGAACAAAGGTCTTAGACTTCGGAGATTGGAAGAAAGATTTATTAGAGGGATTCCAAATATTAGCTTTGAGATCAAGAGAAATTTCATCATCAAATTTGCATTTTTTCTTGGAGTCACCGGGGTGAGGAGAGGGTGCAACACGTTTGAGTGATGAGAGGGGAGTGTCAGATGAACAAAGAGAAGAAGGAGATGAAGAGTTTTTAGAGTCCATAAGGACTAGGAAATGTGCAGTACCATTTCCTTTTTTCCTTGTTCTTTTACAAGGAGGCATGATGAAGAAGGATTGGTCTAGAAAAGAGATGAAGTGTGAAGAGATATAAAGGGTCAGGAGGAGATATGAAAAGAAAAGCGAGAAATGAGAGGACTGAGGCACCATGGCGCAGAAGGTGAAGCGAAAGGCTAACATTGGAATAGTTATACACGCATAAAAGCCATCAGAACAGTAAAAGTAATTAATGCAAGTAATGATGGCAACTGAATCAATTAACACGGAATAAAGCAAATAACCATATTTAAAAATATTTTGAGATAATATTTAAGGTATCTCTTAATTTGCAAGATCTTTCTTCAGACAAGGTTTTGTAAAAATATCAATAAGCTGATTTTCAGTGTTAATAGAATCAATCTCAATATTTTCATTAAAAAGATGATCTCAAATAAAATGATGCTTAATTTCGATATGGTTAGCCCTAGAATGATGAACAAGATTTTTAGAGAGACAAATTGCACTAGATTTATCATAGAAATTTTTTGCAAGATTTTCAATAACATCAAAATCAAATAATTGATGAATAATCCAAAGAATTTGAGTGAAACACAAACCAATTGCCTCGTATTCTGTCTCAGTAGTGGATACAGAGACATAATTTTGTATCTTATTGTTCCAAGAAATGAGTGATTCTCCAAGAAACTGGCAAGATCTATTGGTGCTTTTGCGATCTACTTTATCACATGCATATTCAACATATGAAAAACCACAAAGATCAAATGCTGATGATTTTTTATACAAAAGGCCAAAAGAGGTGGTCCCCACAAGCTAACAAATAATATTTTTTGCAGCAATTAAATGAGACTCTTTGGGAGCAGCCTTAAATGTAGCACTCCTGTATATGCTGAACATGATGTCAAGTCTGCTAGCAGTAAGTTAAAGTAATGACCCAATCATACCTCTATACCTGGATTCATCAACACTCTTACCATTTTCATCCACGTCTATGTTGCAATAAGGACTCATATGAGTACTGATAGATTTTGTATTCTCCATTCCAAACTTTTGAATCAACTCCTTTGCATACTTATTTTGGCAAACGAAGATCCCTTGATCGGATTGAAAAATTTGTAATCCCAAAAAGAATATTAACTGACCCATAAGGCTCATTTCAAAATTACTTTGCATGAGATCAGTAAATTCCTTGCACAGATTATTATTAATACTTTCAAAAATAATATCATCAACATATATTTGAATAATTATATTATCAAAAGAGGATTTTTAATAAAAAGAGTGGTGTCAATACTCCCTCTAGAAAGCCATGATTTAATAAAAACTTACTTAGTTATCATACCAAGCTCTAGGTTTTTGCTTGAGACCGTATAAAGCTTTAGATAATTTAAAAATATGGTGAGGAAATTCGGGATGTTCAAAGCCAGGGGGTTGTTTGACAAAGACCTCTTCTTCAATAAAATCATTTAAGAAAGCACTTTTGCTGTCCACTTGAAAAAACTTAAAACCTTTGAAAGCTGCATAGGCTAACAATATGCGAATAGATTCCAACCTGGCAATAGGAGCGAAAGTCTCATCGTAGTTGCCTCCCTCCTATTGAGAGTAGGTTGAGCCACGAGTCGTGCTTGTTTCCTGATTACCTTTCCATCTTTGTTCAACTTATTTCTGAAAACCCACTTGGTTCCAATAATGGAAGTGTTTTTAGGGTTGTTAACCAAGGTCCATACTTGATTTTTCTCAGATTGAATGAGTTATTCTTCCATAGCCTTGACCCATTCGCTATCTTTTAATGCTTCTTCAACCTTCTTGGGTTCTAGTTGAGAGATGAGTACAATATTAGCACTTTTCTTTCTTGAAGCTCTAGTTCTCGTTCCATCAGTTGCATTTCTAATAATGAACTTCTTTTGGGTAATCAGGCTCATTTCTCCATTCATTTGGAACAGATTTAGTTACTAGTTGACTTTCCTTCGTGGTAGCTGACTAATCATTTTCTACTACTTGTTTGGAGGAGATAACTGCTCTTTGTGAGTTGGTAATTTCCTCGTCATCAGAGATGCATCTTTTCTTAGAAGATTGATCAGATTCATCAAATATAATATAAAAAGATTCTTTCATAGATGATGTATGTTTATTAAATACTCTATAAGATCTACTAGAATATGAGTAGCCAAGGAATATACCTTCATCACTGCACAGATCAAACTTACCTAAATTGTCCTTACTATTGTTGTGAATGAAGCATTTGCAACCAAAGGGATTGAAATAGCCAATGTTTGGCTTCTTACCATTCCACAACTTATATGAAGTTTTCTTTAGGATGGGTATAATGAGACACCTGCTAAGAATGTGATATATAGTGGTTACCACTTCAGCCCAGAAGTGATGAGGAAGAACATTCTCACAAATCATAGTTCTAGCCATATCCTATAAAGTTCTGTTCTTTCTTTCAACTACTCCGTTTTGTTGAGGAGTTCTAGGAGTTGAGAAATTATGCTTGTAATCTTCTTCATTGCAGAAGTTTTCAAAAGCTTTGCTTTCAAATTCTCCACCATGATCACTTCTGATGGATGTAATGTAGTAGCCCTTTTCTCTCTGTACTTTCTTACAAAAGAAGTCAAAATTCTTTAAGGTATCATCTTTGTTAGCTAAAAACATTACCCAGGTAAAGCGAAAATAATCATCAACTATGACAAAGGCATACCTTTTTCCTCTAACGCTTGCTGTTCTAGTGGGATCCAAAAGATCCATATGAAGGAGCTATAGGGGTTTAATAGTAGAGACAATATCTTTACTTGTAAAGGAATTTCTAGTTTGCTTACCTAGTTGAAAATTGTCACATATGTGTTCCTTGGTGTAGTCGATCTTGGTAAACCAATGACAAGATCAAGTCTAGCCAGGTTTTCAATAAGTATCATGCTAGCATGTCCCAACTTTCTGTGCTAGATCCATGGATCTTCTATAATTGAAGCTAGATAGATGTGCTCAGTAGCATCTTTAATTGAATCAAGGATATAAATATTTTTATCCCTGCTTCTAGGGAGAATCTCTTTTCCAATGTTATCTTTAATGATGCATCCAGTCTTTTCGAATCTCACTTCTAGATCAGTATTACATAGTTGACTGATGCTCAATATATAAAACATTAATCCTTTCATAATGTAAACATTTATGATATCGCAAGACTCATTGAATGAGATAGTGCCAATCCTAATAATAGTTCCAGAGGAGTTGTCTCCAAATCAAATTTTTTTGCTCTTGTAATCAACAACAAATTTAAATAGTGATTTGCTTCCCATCATATGATTTGAACTTGCACTGTCAAGATACCATTTCATTTTTTGATTTCATGCGATGTTCCTGTAAAATAAGAATAATTCTAATTTTTAGGTACCCAAACATTTTTGGGTCCTTTTTGGTTAGTAGTACCTTTAACTTTTTAGACCATGTTAGATCTCTTTGAGTGACAAAATTGGCATTTGGAGTAAGTGTGACCAAGTTTTCCACAATAATGACTGGATAGTTTGGCTGACTGATCAGAACTAGAATGGCTGGGAAATCGCTTTGAGAGTTAGTCGACTTGAAGGATCTATTTTGACTGGAAAATTTTTGAACATTTTTCAATTGATTTTTAGATCAAAATTTTCTTTATCCAGTAAATTCCTTTCAACAACATAAACTTTAAGCTTGATTTCTAAAGCATTTTTGTCAATTTAAATTGATCTAAGATATTCAAAGGATTTTCCTAAGTATATAATAGTTCGGTCCAGTAAAGCTTTTAATTTAATGAAATCCTTAAAAAAATCATTGTTTATGTGGCTAGTTTCACCTATTGCCAGGAAGCAGACATTTGAAGAGTCCTCTTGACCGTATTCAGATATATGTTCATCACTCTAGCTATAAAAAGGTTTGTTTCTGAATTGTCCTTGAGGTTGTCTTCTGTTAGCTTCAGGACATTCACTTGCAATGCGTCTGAACTTATGACATTCATAGCAGCTACCATCATTTTTGTTAGAGTTAGTAATCTGCTTGTTCTTTGAATAATTTTACTTACCTCTCCTCTCGTTCCTGTTGCGCTTGAATGTTTGCATTGCTGATTTTGTAATAGGTGAAATTTCATCTTCATTTAGATCTTCTTCATCATTACAACTTTAGCGTGTCATTTTGGGGGTAGGCTTCTAAGGATCCTTCTAATTTGCTCAATAGGAGGATATTATTTGCTAGCAGCCTTGAGTTCCCCAATGATTTTGCTGAGGCGAGCAAACATACCTTCCACTGATTCGCCTTACTTCATTTGCAACAGTTCATATTCATAGACCAGTAGATTTACAATTATTTCCTTGACTTTTTCAGTTCCCTCATAGGTAACTTCCACTTTGTTCCACATTTCCTTAGCAGTTTCACAACTGGAGATCTTCTCATATTCCTTTCCACTGATAGTATTGTGGTGAACATTCTTTGCCCTAGAGTTTATTTGAATGACTTCCATTTTCTCATTTGTGTAGTTCTCCAAAGTAGGTGTGACAGGTGGTTGGCGGCCTTCAGTACTTATTTGACCTTCCGTTATTGGTTTGGCCATAGGAATGGGAATGCCACACAATTTGATCACTCTCCAGAACTTTATATCATAGGATTTAATAAATGTTTCCATTCTTATCTTCCAGTGTTAAAAATATTTCCCATTGAAGTAGGGAGGTCTGGTTTGAGAAGTTCCCTCTTGAAAGAAAGCACTAATTGTTTGCTGTTAGTTTGCCATGATCTTTTCTCACCAAAGGCTAAATAGAAGACGTAGTGAGATCAGGCTCTAATACTAATTGAAAGTGCCGGGAGGGGGGGTTGAATTGAATTTTCTTTCTTTTTTAAACTTAAACATGCACTTAGTTAGTCAGCTAATATAACAAGTAGTCGACTAGAACTTATATATAAGAATGCAGAAATTTAAAGTGCGTAAAAGGAAAATTTAACACTGCATATTTTTATACTGGCTCCGATTCAATGTGAATCTTAGGTCCCATCCCCTTGGATTGTAAGGGATATCTCTTCAAGCCTTTTTGTAAAGTGATGGTTACAAGAAATGAACTTAATCTACTCTCAATGTTTTTCTTATTTCTTCTTATTTTTGATACAGTCCTCTTTATCAAATTTTTCCTCTTTCCTCTCTTCTTTTTTATCTCATAGTAAAACTAAGAGATTACAATGATTTTATAGATAAAGAGCTTCGAAGAAGGGCTTGATTGAAGTAGGCTTGTATACTTCTTGAGATATCCGAATATCTCTTTTTATATGAAGAGATGACATCCTAAGGGAATTGATCCTTGGATGTAGCGTGGATGTCTTAATCTAAGGATAAGGGCAAGACTTAGGATAGGCAATATCTCCAGAGATTTATTTCTAATTTAATTTTGCAGGTCTTCAATTATGAAGGTCTTCCTTGATCTCTTGATAGATCATTGATTTGCTTCCATTTTCTGTGCTGTTTGATCTTGATTCATCTGATTTGGATTCTTTGATTATTGATTGATCCTTGATTTGTTTTCCATTTCCGTGTTACTTGATTAATAACATTTCCATATCTGTTGGGCTTGAGAATCTTCTTGCAGTTTACCATCTTCAGATTTTGCTGTTGCTTATGTCATGGGACAGATTTCCTTGCTGATCTAGTTTAATCTTGTTTCCTTTTTAGGGTTTTCCTGCACTGTCATCACTAAAACAGTTAACACTAACATGATTTTACAATTCAGTCCTCCCCTAAGCAAGCTATATATTTATTGAGTTTGAGTTAGACTTACTCTTACTCAATACGGTGCTCAATACTCTCCCCAAGACTCAATATGCTCAGAAGATATCAATATTATGGTTAACTTATTCCTCTGGTCTCATTGGACATTTGTCAACTCAATTCATCACGTCAACTATCAGTTCTTTGGTTGCATTTATTTAAGGTTCATCTATTGACTCATAAAGTCTCTATCTTGCATCATTCTAACTCTAATCATTCAGAAAAACAAAAGTAGAGTTAAGATATTCCATAAATTCTTTAGGCTCAAATTATACTCATGGACACCCATTTAAGTGAAATATTTAAAAATAACATGAAAGGGTTCATATAGAAAAAGTACAATCGCCTAATCCAAGCATTTCGATTCGTAAAAAAATAATTAATGCAAGATCATATAGGAATACATTAGGATTTTAGAAAAACATTCATGTGAAGACTCAATTCACTCACAACTCCATCAATTCGGGTATGGGGCACATGGAAGAACATAATTCATAATTTGGTTAGCTTACATATATGAAAGTTTTGAATCTTGAAACAACTTGAAAAAACTCACAAGATTATCTTCAAACCCCATCCTTTTTCTCCGTTGGAATCTTGCACTATGTTGGAGAGGGTGTTTTTTGGATAAAAAGGTTAAACTGTTTAGGGATTTATTTAGGTGTAAGAACGTCGAGTTTAAGCTTTGAAAAGGTGGGAAAAGAACAACATACACTTTCTTAAAAAGTTGTCAAAGTCATCTACGGACTCGCTTGCGACTTGTAGAAACTTCCACGGCACATAGAACCATTCTTTAAACTTTTGGGCAAATTTCAGGGTCTCTAGATTGATTCCACGAGCACAATCTATGGCCTATAGAAGTTTTTCGACTCATAGAAGGATCTGTCAAATCTGGGACCAAAACATGGATTTTCAAGAGTTTTTACCATGAGTTAACAGACAAGGCATAACTCAAACCGCAGCCATCTCGTAGTTACACCCGACTTTGGTAGTTTGTAGTAAACCAGCCATAACTTTTGACTCCAGACTCTATATGAGATGAAATAAGTTGTGTTGGAAAGCTAATTAAAAGACCCTTCATTTGGTGTTTGAACATATCGGCATAAACACTTTGACCCAAACAACCATGAAGCTAATTATGGTCAATCGATTAATAAAAAGACTAGTTGGGGTATTGAATGATGTGTTAGTCAGAGTAAACAAATTTATATTCCTAATTGACTTTATAGTGTTGGATTGTGGCCTGGACAATGATGTGTTCATCGTTTTGGGATGACCATTTTTGGCTATGGGTAGAGCCTTGGTAGATGTCAAAAATGGGAGTATGAAATAAGTGAGCTTAAAATTTTGATAAATCTTTACATGGGCCTGATGATTTCTATATAAATAATATTATTGATGTGGTTGATGAGGCTATACAAGATCTTCGTGATTTAGCTTATTCAGGGGCTGACTCAATGGTCAAAATGATGCTGAATTATTGTGAAGAGGATATGAATGACTGTGATGAGGTGATAACTGCTATAGTATGGGATGGAGGCCAATCAAGAAACCCAATTAAGCTTGATATCGATTTGAAAAATTGGGATACACAACCAACGAAACCATCTATTGAGGATCCACCAAAGTTTGAGCTAAAAGAGCTACCAAGTAACTTGAAATACGCTTTCTTGGGTAGCAAGAAAACGCTGCCGGTAATTGTTGAAGCTGGTCTAAAGGAAAAAAAATCAAAGCTATTGTCAGGGTACTCAATAAACGTGTTAAAGCCATTAGATGGACAATAACGGACATTGTGGGCATCCTTTCGAGGATTTGCACTCATAAGATAAAACTTGTTAAAGGTTGTAAGCCCACTATTGAACACCAACATAGATTAAATCTACCTATACAAGAAGTAGTTAAAAAAGAGTTCATTAAGTGGTTGCATGCTGATGTGATATACCCAATCGATGATTGCAATAGGATGTAAGACCACACCTATGTGGAGTATGAAAGATGCAAGAAGTAAGCCTTGGAAAATTTGGATTGTAAGTTTTCACATTGGGGTTTACAACCCATAAGATGAATTACGACCCATATATGGGTTCATAGAACCTATGCAGACTTGGTGAAAATTAGTATCTTTCAAAAGTTCGATCTACGACTTATCAGATGACTCATAAAATCATCCACAAGTTATAGATTACATCATAGAATGTGAATCAAAGAAGGGGGTCTCTGAAAGTCTAAAAACTCCATCAGACGAAACCCCTATTTATGGCCTATAGATCGTTCTACAACCTGTAAACAGGTCTCGTAGACCTACCCGGGCGGATTTTTTTCTTTTTGGTAACTAAATTTCATTACCAGATTTTCAAATTATGTACAGATTTGACTTAGGATATGGACAAGGTCCCATTCTCCAAGTCTTTCTATATTTTCTTTTCCAATCAAGGAGTCTATTTTAGGGTAAATATGTAGCCTACTAAGTAGTTCTTTCCTTATGTTGAAAATCTTGTAGTTCCTTTCTTGCCATATGTAATACAAAGCTGCTGCCATTTTGATTCTATACACTTCTGCATGAGGTGTTTTGTTTGTTGCATGATTTGTTGCCCACTGCAGTTCATCCTTCCATCCCTTACTATTGTGATTGCGTCATGTTAGTAGTGTTTGCCATATTTTCCTAGAAAAAGAGCATACAAAGAAGTGATGTTGATGAGATCTGTTTTAGCTTACATAGACTATAGTTTGTATCATTGAGTATCCCCCAGTTACCTAGTCTATCCTTTGTATATAGTCTCTCTTATATTGCCAGATATAATATGAACTTCCATTTAGGACTACCTAGATTGTTACATGTTAATCTCCTCCATCGGACTTTAGGAAACTCTCCTCCTAGGTTCTTATACATTGCCTTGATGCTGAAATATGTTTCCTCCATTGTATTTGTTATTGATATGGCTTTTTCCTCTAACCAGTGTCTCGCTTGCATGATCTTCCTTACTATCCAGGAAGATTGTTTACTTCTCACCTCCCATGGTTGTCTTCCTTTGATATAGAATGTATATATCCATATAATCCACAATTTATCTTTTTCTTATATAAATTCCATAAATGTTTCAGGATAGAAACCTTATTTCATACAAATAAATTAGTGATGTTCATTCCTCCTGCTACCTTTGGCCTGCAGATTATGTCCTATACTACTAGTGCTTTCCTTTTTGTTTGCACCTCCCTAATACAGAGAAATCTTTTAAATAGAGTTTCTAATGTTTGAATGATCTTCTTTGGCATGACAAAGACTTGGGCCTAGAATGTCTCCATAGCTTCTTACACACTCTGGACTAGGTATAATCTTCTTGCATATGATAGGAACTTTGTTGTCCATGTCATGATCCTACCTAACATATTTATCTATTAATGGATGGCATTGTCCAACTAATAAATTTTCGGAACTCAAAGGTACTCCCAAATATATGAAAGGAAGTGAGACTTTTGTGAACCTTGTATTGTGCAATATCTCTTGTTGAACACTTTGTGAGACACCCCCAAACTATATATAACTATTTTTCTGGTTTACTATAAGCCTTGAAACATTTAAGAATTGTTGGAAGCATTTATATATCATTTTTGCAGATGTGAATTCCCCTCTACTAAACAATAAAAGATCATCCGTAAAACATAGTGGTATAATGTGTTTCTTGTGGCTTCTGGGATGGTATTTGAAGTTGTCTTTTGTCCTTAGAGTGTTTAGGAGCCTAGTTAGATAGTCCATGAACAATACAAATAGGTAAGGGGATAAGGGATCCCCTTGTCTGACTCCTCTTTTGGCTTTAAATGCTAGACTTGGGCACCCATTTATCTTGATATAGTAGGTTACTATCCTAACACAATACATAATCTAGTCTATAAACTTTTGTGGGAATTACAGACCAGCTAACACCTCTTCTAAGAAATGCAATTCCATAGAGTCATATGATTTTTGCATGTTTATCTTGAACATACACCTAGGTGAGATTCCTTTTCTTCCATATCGCTTAATCAATTCATGACTTAGTATCACATTATCAATTAGTATTTTTCCAGGAATAAAAGCTGCTTGACTTGGATCTACTAGATAATTCATAACATTGCGACCTACTTGTTAGCACTTCTGAGATGATCCTAAATATAGTAGTGCAACAGGAAATAGACATGTAATAGTTGATGTTTATGGGATGTTGTACTTTATGGATAGGAGTTACTGAACTTCTGTTGATTGGTGCATACATGTTTCCTATATGAAAGAACTGAAGTACTGCTATTGTTACTTGTTTCCCAATGACTGACTAGGCTTGTTTTGAAAAAGCAAGCATTAAAACCATCTTTTCTTGGGGCCTTTGTATCTTCAGTACTCTTCAAAGCTTGCTTCTCCTCTTCAGAAGTTAAAGACTTTATCCGCTTGAGCTATTGTGATCTAGTAAGGATTGGACCTGCTTTGAGTATTTCTGGTTTTGCAATTAGCATATGCTTGTTGTTTTGTCCTAGAAATCTCTTGTAAAACTCCACAACTTCCCTTGTGATTGCCTCTGGTTCTCTAATAGTAGTACCATCTTCTTTAACTAGCATGGTAATTTGGTTTAGTAGTCTTGTACCCTTCATGCTTGCAAAGAAATAAGCAGTATTTGCATCACCTTGTTATGGCCATTGTACTTTAGATTTTTATTTGTAGATTGTCACGACCCAATCCGGGGGCCGTGACTAGTGCCGATAGGGCACCCCAACCAATACTAACCCAAAAGACCAACTATTATAGCCAAGGAATCTACCAAAATTTCGGCAGGGTTTCCTCTGTTTTACTGACTAACCGCACCTGCAATATAAAAATCCAGTAACATCCCAGACAGCAATACAAATACATATCTCTTATGTATGCGGGCCGACAAGGTCTCCGCTGCAGTCCTGCCGCCTAATAATCATATCATACATAAAATAATACGATCTCGCCACCTGATCAAGTACTAAAAGCATACAATAAACCATGTACTCAAGTATCTCTCATAAACCCACTACCCACTAGTATCCACAGACCTCTAGACATCTCTGCTGAACAGTACGTGCACATACATAACACAATTATAGAACATGTGAATATGAGAAGCTATAATTGGCTCCTGAAACAAAAGGGGCACTGTAGCTGCAAACTGGAGATCCTAGGAAAGAGGGTCTCTCACCTGCTTGTCGGTACCTGCGGGCATGAACGCAGCCCCTCCCCCCCCTCGTAGGAAGGGGTCAGTACGAAGTACGTACCAAGCATGTGAAGCGGAAGATACAAAATATAAATAAGAGACATAGCCCCAAATTAGAAATATCTGAATCAAACCTGTATGCAATCCTCAAAATCATTCTTTATTTAAAATATCAAAATAATGCCTATCGGACGGGAACGTTGGCGACCTCCAAACGCGCGCCATACCACAGCATAACACCAGAAGTTTCAAATACCTGAAATCTCCATCACACATCATGAACATGGTCGGGTGAGCCAGGGAAGACCACTGCACTCACATGGGCCAAGGAAGAC
>JAOTQR010116515.1:0-24757 GCA_025774065.1 Solanum ossicruentum | reverse complement strand
ACGAGGTAGCGGTAAGGTCTGCGTACGATCTACCCTCCCCAGACCCCACTTGTGGGATACTACTGGGTATGTTGTTGCTGTTGTTGTTGTATTGGATGAAGTAATATGATGATCTCTGAGATGCTTATGTATCTATAAAGGTTCCTCTTTAGTCCCTATTCTTTATATGATATTGTTTGATGTTAATGGCATGTGATGACTCTACCTAAGTCCCTGCTCCCCATAGAGTGTGTCCTATGATCCCTTCCCTATAGTCTATGTGTTGATGAGATTATACCACGTATTTCCTTAACCCACATTCCCATAGCTTTCATCAAATGTCTTGAATACGCTTAGTTTAACTTAATGATGCTTAAGCCATATTTGTAAAATCAATGATGTGCTTATGCATGTTATGAGGCTTATTTCTAGTACTATCGAGTTCTCCCGTACACCATGTCGCACCTAGGCCGCCGGTATGAGTCGTGACATTGAATACTTGTACATGTGTGATCATGTATCGAGAAGTGATAGAAAACCATGGGTACATGAAATTCAAGTTCAAAACATCATAATTTGATAGAATCATGCATATCCATTTGTAGAAAAGCATGTGAATCAAAATTTTAGGTTACCCATACATGAATTCATAGTTAATAAAGTCATATAAGTTCAAGTCTCATACAAATCATATGATCTAATAGAATAATACATAATTCACATTTAATTCATTATTTTTATGAAACCCATATCATAATTTCAATAATTGGAAGTCAAATCATGATAACCATACTCGAATCATTACTTCAAATTAGATGAACTTAGATGAAAAGAGATTTGGGCTTCATGATCAGAAGAACTCGTAAATGAAACCCATATACCTAAGCTTGTAAAAAAAATTTAAGAATAAATCAACTTTAACTTGAATCCCCAATTGAATCTTTAGCTTGAATCATGATTGAAGACTTTGAGAGTGTCTTTATAAGTTAGAATTGAGAGACTAAGTGTTATGCTTGTATGAAAGGTCATGAAATGCATACGGGCTGATTTAAGAGTTTAAAGTAGTCATAAAAAGTCCCAAATAACCCTAGAGTTAGGAAAAACAACCCAAAAGACCTTAATAAATTGAAGGGCAATGTTATCCATGGTGCAGTGCACAAGACCTCCTTTTGGTCATAGTCTGCGCTATGCAACAAGAAGGAATACATTGTGGTACACTTGGAGAAGATTATGGGAGGCCTTGTGAAGGGAACTGACCATATGACACACATGACTCATGGTATGCACCACTAGCCATGGTGTGATCCATACTGCGCACACCTTCAGGGCAGCCTAGGAACCAAGTCCAAGGGCCCTTCCACATGACACTTCACGGCTAGTTATGTGCGCCACCGTAGGCACCTCATTTGCCATCTTTGTTTCTGACTCCGTGTCTTCGGATGCTTTCAAGACTTTGGGTTTGGCGTCATTGGCTCGAGGCAAGGGCGATAGCCAAAACTCATTGAAACACTTTTCCATACATCATTAAGGCTTTACGAAGTCTGCGTCAAAGTAGGCTACTCTTTCACTAGTGTAGAGAAAAATCAGAATTTCATGTAATAGCTCGAATGGTCTTATATGTTGGTTGTGGTTGCATCCCCTCATATGTTTATGCATTACGGCATTCATGCATCATGGTATTTATGGAATCTTGATATGGTAATTTCTTCTGTACTTTACTTCTATAGCTATGCACTTGTTCATGTAACATTTCAATGCAGGTTATTATTATGTCTATATAATATTCCATGCCTGCAGACTTAGTACATTCAAACGTACTGACACATACACTATGCCTACATTATATAACAATATTTGTGCAGGTGATCCTATCATCTCTCCCCTAGCAAGATCTAAGCTTTTAGACAATCCAAATTGAGTGAGTCCTTATGATTTGGGGACAAAGCCTACCACATCCTTTCTTGTGTCTTGTTTACATATTAGAGACATTTTTTTCTTTTATACTAAGCATCAGTCATGACCTATATGAACCCCCATCTATATTATGGTTTATACGCACTGTTAGATATTGTCAGGACCCAAGCCTAGAACCTAGACGTGATACGATGCATATTGAACTCGAAGGGACACCAAGAAAGTATTTTAACATATCATTATACATCCTTGGTCGCGAAAGCAATAAAATACATCAAGAAGTAGTAAATAGGGACAAAAGGGGCTAAGGGGAACGTCCATATCATAATCAACAAGAGTCAAAGCTTAAGACATAATACAAATATGCCCAACACCACCTCTAAAACTTAGATACTTAGTGGGGGCTAAGACAAGCTACCGGGCTCACTGACATAGTCAGCATATATACAAAAGAAGGATAGTCTTAGAACATAGTAGGAGATCATAAGAATCATCATCGAAATGGAAGACTCGCCAAAGAGCTTGAGAGATGTCATACTAGCCACATGGAGGAGGAGGATCAAGCGGCACTCTGGTTCGTAGATGGTGACATCATGTAGACATGGAGTATGCATTAGTACATTTGAATATACTGAGTATGTAAGATGTAATATAACAAGAGATAAGAACATAATCAAAATGCAAAAGCAAAGGCAATGAGTAGCAACAACAATATGGCAGGAATGTGGGACGCTATATAGTAAATCATGCTTGTATAGGACATAGTACATGTGTAAGAAAAGACTACTATCATATTGGTAGTTCGTCGCACCCTACCACCCTTGGTGATTGAGGTACCAACCCTATCAATTGGTTGGTGGATCGTCACGCCCTACCACTCTTGTTGATAGAGGTTTAAACCCCCCGATATGGTTGTCAAGGTACAAACCCCTCGACATGGTTGGTGGAGAGTCACACCCTACCACCCTTGGAGACCAAGGTAAAAACCTCTCGACATGGTTATCTAGGTAAAAACCTCTTGAGATCATTATCAAGGTACAAACCCCTCTTCAAGGTTCTCAATGTACGAATCACTCGTCATGGTTATTAAGGTACAAACCCCTTGACATGGTTACCTAGCGCGTAACCCCAGAGTAAGGCATGGTTACATTCTAACACTATATAGGAGAAAACCATATACATGCAATCATTTCATCATCATATAGTCATTTAACTCATAAGACATGCATTAGGCCTTCAATTTCTCAAAATGATCATAACCGGACATTTTATCAAACATTTGGTGGGTTTGTAGTGCTAGTGTAGAACCATGCAATTTAAGAGTGTAATCATGCTCGAAAATTCCATGTAGAGCTATCAACAAGTACTTGGTAACACCTCAAGCAATAAATATCACAATCCTTCATCAAATATCACAATAGATTTTAGATTCATAGCTCAAAACTTGCTAAAACAATCATAATTTCAAGAAACCCAAACGTAGTGTGCAGTGAATTTCATAATTAGTAAGACCTATGAGTAAATCAACATTAAATCATACAAATTTGAGTAAAATGAAGCTTAAGCATCATGGGTGAAAGGAACCCATGAAAGAAACCCACATACCTTAGCTTGGGAGAGTAGCTTGATGAAGATTGAAGAAGGAGACTTGAAGCTTAATTGAGAGTCTTAGAATCCGGATGAGTTTGAGACTTGAATTTAGGAGATGAGATATTTGCTAAGTGTTTGGGAGTATCTTTGAGAATGTCTTGAATGATATGAGGGTGAAATAATGCTAAGTATAGGTATTTTCACGCATGGAAACACTTACGCCCAAGAGCCAAAAGCCTTGAAAATTACAAGAAAAATAGTGCACAAAATACACTATAGCACGCCCTTGGTGCATTGCGTCACACCGCAGATTGTCTTTGGAAATCACATTTTTGCGATTTTCGAATTTTTCTACGGTTGCTCTTTAATTGGGAATAGACCCATTACACACTCAATTTGACCCCCTAAACAAGAATATGAAGTCGGAATTTTGATATCGTGCACAGATTTTGACATATATGGAAATTACGATTCTAGGCACTTTCAAGGTATATTTTCAGGCACTTTTGGGGTTGTTTCAATATCTCCCCCTTGGGAACATTAGTCCCCAAATGTCAAAGAGACGTATATGAGAAGAGTATTTATCAAGAAATCAGTCCCAAAAAGAATGCAACCACATACATAAAATATCATTTTCAAAATCTCATCAAAAGAGTAAAATCACCATGAACTTTGTCAATGTAAACATGAATGAATGCAAATGATTTAGGGGCTAGAACATAAGACATGAAATCATGTAGGAGACTTAGAATTAGTACCTTAGGATTGAGTAGGATGGAGATGGTAGGGATATCGCTTTTGCATATCCGCTTCAGCCTCCCAAGTAGCACTTTCAACTTGATTCCTCCAAAGGACCTTAACGGAAGCAATATCCTTATTCCTCAACCTCTTCACTTACCTATCCAAGATCTCCAATGTAACATCTTCATATGACAAGTTATCTTCAACCACCCCCATAATATCAAGAGGCACAATGGCATTAGGATCACCCACACACTTCCTCAACATAGACACATGAAAGACCGTATGAACTAACTCCATTTTACTAGGCAAAGCCAACTCGTAGGCTACCTTACCAATCCTCCTCATCACCCTATAACGACTCACATATATAGGGTTTAACTTTCCATTATTACCAAAATAGACAACACCTTTCATGGGTGACACCTTCAAGTAGACCCACTAACTAACCTTGAATTCAAGATCTCTTCTCCTCACATTGGCATAGGACTTTTGGAAACTTTGAGTCGTCTTCAACCATTCTCTAATAATCTTAACCTTCTCAAGAGCCTCCATAACAAAATCTGGTCCTAACAAAGCCATCTTTCCATCTACAAACCACCCAACCGGTGATCTACAACATCTACCATAGAAAGCCTCAAAACGAGCCATGCCAATGCAGGAATGATAGCTATTGTTATAAGCAAACTCAATCAATGGAAGATGATCATCCCAACTACCCTTAAGATCCAACACACAAGCCCTAAGCATGTCCTCAAGTGTTTGTATGGTTCTTTTGGCTTGGCCATCCATTTGAGGATGAAAGATCATACTAAGCTTAACTTTTGTACCAAGACCCCTTTGAAAGGACCTCCAAAAGTGTGAAGTTAATTGAGCACAACGATCTGATATGATCGACAAAAGAACGCAATGCAACCTTACGAAGTCCTAAATGTATAACCTAGCATAATCTTCAGCCCTATATATGGTCTTAACCGGTATAAATGGGTCGATTGTTTCATCATATCAACCACCACCCAAATGAAATCAAAACCCTTCCTAGTCTTGAGAAACCCAACAAGAAAATTCATATTAATCACCTCCCACTTCAAAGTTGAAATCTCTATGTCTGGGTTACGGAACCCAGCCTTTGATGTTTGGCTATGACTTGTTAGCAACTTGGGCGACCAGATACAAATTTAGCAATGTCCCTCTTATTGCCTCCACACCAGTATAGATCTCTCAAATCTCTATACATCTTAGTAGACCCCGGGTGAATAGAGTAAGAAGAACCATGAGCCTTATCAAGAATCTTTTCCTTCGAGCTATCAACACAAGGCACACTCAACCTCCCTTGGTACCTAAGGGAACTATCTCCCCCTTGGGAGAAAACCTCCACCTTACCATATTTTACCAACGTATTCAATTCTAGCAATGTGGGATCAAGGTCTTGCTTAGCTTTCACCTCCTCAACCAACGAGGATTTAGAACCATCAACAACAAAAACACTACCATCAACACCCTCTTCCAATCTAACTCCCAATCTAGCCAACCAATGGACTTCCCTAGCCACCCCTACGTCACCATCATCAATATAAGCAAAGCTACCCATAGACGCCCTATTCAAAGCATCCGCCACAATATTAGCCTTACCAGGATGGTAATGCACACTCATATCATAGTCCTTAAGAATTTTGACCATCTCCTTTGTCTCAAGTTGGGATCTTTTTTGAGTGAAGACATATTTGAGGATATTATGATTGGTGAACACATCAACATGCACCCCATACAAATAGTGATGCTAAATCTTTAATGCAAGCAGAACGGCGCCTAACTCAAGATCATGGGTAGGATTGTTCCTTTCATGCAGTTTGATTTGTCTAGAAGCATAGGCTATGACCTTACAGTTTTGTATCAACACACAACCCACATCAACCCAGGAAGTATCACAATACACAACAAATCTTTCTAGCCCTTCTAGTAGTGACCATATAGTAGATGACACAAGATTATCTTTTAATGATTGAAAAATCTTTTCATATTCATTGGACCATACAAATTTAGCTTTCTTGTCATGACCCAAGCCTAGGGACTATACGTTACATGGCGAATTGGGAATCCGAAGGAACTCCAAACAAGCCTCTTAACTTGTCATTGCACATCATTAGTCGCGGAAGCATATAAAAATATTTAAGAGCAAGAATAGGGGCTAAGGGACTAAGGGAAAAAACTTGCACAGTACTATAGTAAAGAGACAAGAGTTAAATCATAATAGAGATACATAACATGTCCAACAACACTCTCTACTACATAGATAAGGGTGGGCACCAAGACAAAGCAACCGACTCACCCTCATAGTCAAATAGAACATAGAGAAGAGTGTCTCAATATATAATAAAAGAGAAAGTAGACTAAGGTCCCCGAAGTGGACGACTCACCAACTAGCTTGAGTAGCACTGAACTAGCCACATGGAGGAGGATGATGAACTTGGGTTTTGGTTCCTACATGGTGATATCATGTAGGTAAGAGTTTGCGTTAGTACGTTTGAATGTACTAAGTATGTAGGATGCAATGCAAAAATAGATAAGCATCATAATGAAAACAAATAATAATAAGCAATAGGCATAGTATAATAATATGGCATGCATGATCAATGCTTAAGTAAAATATGGTTAAGTAACACATGCTCATATAGGATATCATATGTCTAGAAGATACCAAGGTTGCTATTTAAGGTACAAACTCCTTGGTGGTTGCGTGGTATAAACCCCTCACATGATTGATGATAATCACACCCTATCAACATGGTGACGAAGTACAAACCCTTCACATGGTTGATGAGTACCCCCAACATTGTTACCCAGGTTCTTATTCCCCCAGATTAGGTATGGTTTAATGCAACACTATACATAGAATATATCATATACATAAGCTCATTTCATCATCATATAGTCATTCATATCATATATCATGTTTTGGACCTTTAACTCCTAAAGAAACCACATCTGAACATTTTATCAAACACTTAGAGTGTGTGTAATGTTAGTATCAAACCATGAAATATAGAGATAAAATCATGTAAGAAAATCCATTGTAAAACCATAAATAGATACCTTGCAATATCCTCAAGACATATGCATCAAAAACATCATCTA
Organism: Solanum ossicruentum; assembly: GCA_025774065.1. NCBI lineage: Eukaryota > Viridiplantae > Streptophyta > Magnoliopsida > Solanales > Solanaceae > Solanum > Solanum ossicruentum. The sequence goes on along the minus strand of JAOTQR010116515.1, from coordinate 17,398 downwards.
CTCTTACATTATATTATAGATTTATAGCTCAAAATATAGCAAAACAATCACAACTTTACATAGCCTTAACATAGTGTGAAGTGAATTTCATAATAATCAAGACCCATTTGTAAATCAACTTTAAATCGTGCAATTTGAGTAAAAAGAAAGTTGGATATAATGGGTGAAAGAAACCCATGGAAGAAATCCACATACCTTAGCTTAGAGATAAACTTGGTGAAGATTGGAAATGGAGACTTGAAGCTTAAAGAAGAACCTTATCTTGGGATGAGGGTTCGGGACTTGAATTTGGGTGTGAAAATATGACCAAGTTAGGTGAGTACAGGGAAATGTTTAGGATGATATGAGGGTGAAATATGGCTAAGTATAGGCAAAAGCACGTTTGGGAACACTTAGGCCCAAGATCCAAAAGCCTTGGACCGAGATAGAAATCATAGTTGTGGCACTATCGCGGATCGATTCTAGATAAGAAAATTATAAAAATGGAAATTGCTAATTGTTTGCTCTTGAATCGGGGTTAGACCCTTTTCTCCTTAATTTTGACCCCTTGAACAAGAATGTGATGTCGAATTTTTGAAATAAAAAAGGATTTTGAGATATATGAAATTTAAAATTTTGGGCATTCTTAGGCACATATTCGGGCACTTTTTGGGGTAGTTTCATTACTTTTGAGTCAATTTTGTCATGGGAGAAGCAATAGAAGAGAACCCATTCACAAACCTCCGATAGTTACCGCTAAGCCCAAGAAGCTCCTAATATCCAATGGGAACAATGGTCTAGGCTAATTTCTAATCAAATCCATCTTCTTAGGATCCACTTTAATATCATCCCCCTACACCACATGGCCTAAAAAGGCCACCTTCTTCAACAAAAATTCACATTTCTCATACTTAGCATATAACTTCTCTTCCGTCAATCTTTGCAACACTACCTACAAATGAGCCCTATGCTCCTCTTCACCACGAAAATAGATCAAGATATCATCAATGAATACCACAACAAGCAAATCAAGGAGGGTTTGAAGACCCTATTCATTAGATCCATGAAGATAGTCAATGCATTGTTCAACCTAAACAAACTCAAAATACCCATACCTAGTCCGGAAAGCCATTTTAGAAATATCACACTCCCTCACCATCACTTGATGGTACCTAGACCGAAGATCAATCTTAGAGAAGTGGCTAGCCCCTTGCAATTGGTCAAACAAATCATCGGTTATTGGAAGAGGATATCTATTCTTGATGGTGACCCTATTAAGTTACTGGTAATCAATACACATTCTAAGAGACCCATCTTTCTTCTTCACAAATAACACTAGTGCCCCAAGGTGATTGGCTAGGGCTAATGAAACCCTTCTCTAACAAGTCCTTCACTTGTTCCTTTAACTCCTTCAACTCCATCGGGGTCATACGATAAGGGGAAATAAAAATGGGTTGAGTATCGATGAGGAGGACTATACAAAAATCTATTTCCCTTTCGTGAGGAACACCAAGAAGGTCATTTGGAAAGACATCAAGGAAGTCATTCACAACCAGAAGCGACTCTATATGAAGAACTTTGGACTCCACATTATTAACCTTTACAAGATGATAAAGGCACCCCTTAGAGATCAACTTACGGGCTTTAATGCAAGAGATGAACCTAACCTTGACCACCACATCATTACTCTCCCACTCAAAGACGGGTTCATTTTCGAAATGGGAATTTCACCCTACGAGTTTTACAATCAATAGAGGCATAGTATGCATGCAACCAATCCATCCCAAGAATGATATCAAAATCAACCATATCCAACTTAACAAGATCACAAGGCAACATTTTATGTAATATGCAAATGGGATAATTTCTATAAACTGTTCTAGCAACAATAGATGCACCAATATGAGTAGACACCTCATATGACTCATGCAACAATCAGGCTCAACATGGAACTTTTTGGCAACAAAGGGGGTAACAAAAGAAAGAGTGGCACCCAGATCAATCAATGCATACACATCAAAATCAAACACTTTCAACATACCAGTAATAACGTCGGGCCCCTTATCAACCCCTTGCCTCCCAAGCAAAACATAAAATCGATTATGCCATGGGGCATCATCTTGTCGGCCATCAACACTCAAGAACCGTATTAGCACACGACCTTGAGGACCAACATCTTTTCCCTTGTTGCAATAATGAGGAAAATCAACCTTTTGTGACTCGATTCCCCACAACCATAACATGCATTAGTATCTCTCAAACATAGGCCCTTATGACCCTTACCACACCTTGGGAACACATCATTAGGAACCACAACCCAAACACCTTGGGTCCTTGGGAAGTCATTGGTAAACCCCCTATTAGAAGTATGAGAAGACCCTTGGCCTTGATGGAACCGACCACCCTTCCGACTATGGAACTTTCCCTTAAAATGGGTCCTCCTGCCCTCATGACTCCTCCTCTTTCTCAAATTCTCCTCTTCCATTTGGTCGACATAGGTCATCAAATGGGACAAGTCCATATCACTACTTAATATCGCAGACTAGTATTCCTCACTCACCAAGTCGAAAACATCCATTACAACTTATTCATCCTAGACATTCGATCGGCCACCAAGTCGGGAGCATATTTTGAGAGTTGAGTAAACTTGAGGGAATACTCCCTCAAACTCAAAGATCCTTGTTTCAAGTTCCTGAACTCCACCAATTTAGCTTCCCTAAGCTTAAGAGGGAAGAATCGATTAAGAAAGGCTGCCTTGAACTCCTCCCAAAGCACAACATTGTTGACTCCCTTCTCCTTATTCTATTGATTAAACCATATTTGTGCCACCCCCTTGAGTTAGTAAGCAGTCCAACTCTGCTTTCTCCTCTGATCTAACGCCCATAATAGCTAAAATCTTATAGACCTCATCAGTGAACTCTTGAGGGTCCTCATCCACCTTTGACCCATGGAATTTTGGGGGATTCTTCCCCATGAAGTCACTCACTCGAGAAGTCAGTGTAGCAGCATAAGGGGCTTGGGCCCCTTGCTTAGCTTTATAGGTACAACTTGTGCAAGCAAAGTGAGAGCATCCCAAAGCTCTTCATTAGCCAGTTGCTCCTCGGGTGTGCGGGCTCTTCTCCCTCTTGTGTTGGACATTATCTAGCATAGTAAAGAACAATCATTAAGGGAGAAATCCTTACTTCAACTCTATAGCATGTCTTAGGACATGAAGAAGGGAGATATTTCCTAAAATTTCTTATAGTCTCCTACTCATAGTTATGGTGCACAACACAACCACAAGTAAGACTCTAATCGATGCAGTGTATTGGACTCTGAGGATCTAACAACCTAGTGCTTTGATACCAAGTTTTTCATGGCCCAAGCCTACAGTCTAAATAGGGACAAAAGGGGCTAAGGGCAACTTCCATATCATAATGAACAAGTGTCAAGAGAGAGTCAAAGATCAAAACATAATACAAACATGTCTAACACCTCTAAAACTTAGATACTTAGTGGGAGCCAAGACAAGCTACTGGGCTCACCCTCATAGACAACATACATACAAAAAATTGGTAGTCTTAGAATATAGTAGGAGATCATAAGCATCATCCCCAAAATTGAGGACACACCAATGAGCTTTAGAGATGTCGTACTAGCCATGTGGAGGAGGATGATAAAGCTGTGCTCCGGTTCTTACACGGTGACATCATGTAGGTATAAAGTATATGTTAGTATGTTTGGATGTACAAAGTATGTAGGATGCAATACAACAAGAGATAAGAACATAATCAAAATGCATAAGCATAGGTAATGAGTAGCAACAACAATATGGAATGCATGTGAGACACTATATAGTAAATAATACTTGTATAGGACATAGTACATGTGTAAGAAGAGACCACTATCATATTGGTGGATCGTCATACCCTACCAAACTTGGTGATTGAGGTACCAACCCTATTAATTGGTTGGTGGATCGTTGCATCCTACTACCCTTGGTGACCGAGGTACAAATACCCCGACATGGTTATCAAGGTATAAACCCCTCGACATGGCTAGTGGATCATCGCATCCTACCACCCTTGGTGACCGAGGTACAAACCTCCTGACATGATTATCAAGGTACAAACCCCTTGATATGGTTATCTAGGTACAAACCCCTTGACATAGTTATCAAGGTACAAACCCCTCAACATGGTTATTAAGGTACAAACCCCTCGACATGGTTATTAAGGTACAAACCCCCGATATTGTTACCTTGCATACAACCCCCAAGTAAAGCATTGTCACATTCCAACAGTATATATAAGAAAACCATATGCATACGTTTTTCATCATCATATAGTCATTTAACTAATAAGACATGCATTGGTCCTTCAATTCCTCAGAATAACCATAACCGTATATTTTATCAAACACTTGGCGGGTGTATAGAGCTAGTGTAAAACCATGCAATTCAAGAGTGTAATCATGCTAGAAAATTCCATGTAAAACCATCAATAGATACTTGGTAACACCCTCAAGAAATATACATCAAAACTCTTCATAAATCTCACAATAAATCTTAGATTCATAGCTCAAAACATGCTAGAACAATCATAATTTCATGAAATCCCAACGTAGTGTGCAGTGAATTTCATAATAACTAAGACCCATGAGATAATAAATTTTAAATCATGCAAATTTGAGCAAAAAGGATGCTTGGGCATCAAGGTTGAAAGGAACCCTCGAAAGAAACCCACATACCTTAGCTTGGAAGAATAGATTGATGAAGATTAGAGATGGATACTTGAAGTTTAAGTAATTGCCTTAGAATACGAATGAATTTGAGACTTGAATTTAGGAGATGAAATATTTTCTAAGTGTTTGGGAGTGTATTTCGGAATGTCTTGAATGATATGAGGGTTAAATAATGCTATGTATAGGTATTTACACGCATGGGAATATTTAGGCCCATGACCTAAAAGACTTTTACTGGAAAAGAATAATAATGTACAAAATATACTTAGTGCACCCTTGGTGCATCGCTTCAGGGGGGTGGATTGTATATGAAAATCGTACTTTTATGATTTTCAAATTTTGCTACGGTTGCTCTTAAATCGGGATTAAACCCTTTCCTCACTCAATCTAACCCCCTGATCAAGAATATAAAGTCGGATTTACGATATTCTGCAAGAATTTTAAGATATATGGAATTTACGATTCTGGGCACTTCCGAGGTACATTTTCATCTACTTTTGGGTTCGTTTCTGAAACTTCACTTTATTTCAGGCTTGTATTTCCATCATGTTATGTATGACACCTATGTTTTGCTTATAGTAGTTTATGCTTTTTTGGTGATTCCCCTTTTGATAACCTTGTATGGTTGTTATATGCTAAGAGGCCATGGTGAGATACCTTCAGGCTTCTCATTCACTGTGTTATGACTAGGCCCTATGTTTAAACCTTGAAAGTGCAATTTTGGTGAAAATTTTATTGCTCGATACTCTTGTCCTAAGAATTCACTGAGGTTATTTTTATGATATTTAACCTTATTATATCATATTCTAACCTAGAAACACTTGAATCTTACATTGTACTAAGAGAAGCTCTTTCTTTGAAATCTTTCTGTAAGTTATAAGTAGTTTTTTGAAGGTCTGGACTTTGCTTAGCAGATTCTTATGAGTTAGATGGAGGCTTCATAGACAGAGTGTAGTTGAGCAAAAGAATTTTTTTCAGCGTGTGGCTTTAAATAGTAATTTTATTATTGAGTTTTCGACATTGGTTACATTACAGTTTGATTATTTTTAACTATTATTTACTTATTGATGATGATGTTTTAACTACCCACTTAAGTTTATTTTCTATTGAGATGACTCTTCGGCAAAGTGAATTAGCCAAACCATGTTTTTGCATTTGACCATCAGTGATTTTCAAGTGTCAGCCATGTCGAAGGAGTAGGCTTGAGGCGTGATGATAATCCTCTGTTATTTACTAAATTATTGGGTCTTAGGCCAAGAAAGAATGGATGAAGACTAAAATTCCCAAATAAAAATCTATAGAAAACCATCTATGAGGGACATCCACGCTCCTTAGCTTGACCTATAGATCGAGATCCCTTACGTGGAAATTATGTTGAATTTTCTATGTTTCTTAAGTTTGATCTATGGGACATATTTACAATCCATAATTCAATATTGAGCCGTAAACACGGGCCATATAAATCAGGCTGGAAGTCATGTCTCAATACTTAGTCTACTAGTCAATCTGTGACTCGTATGTTATTACACGATTCATAAATGGGACATGTAGAAATTAGACTAAATGTTAAGTGTCTAATGTTCATCCGAGAGAACCTTCTCTGATTTAAGGTTTGTTGTTTTAGTTTCGTGGGACTCAGGTTAACATCCAAGCCTATGAAATCTATCTAAGAACCTCATCTATAATCTGTGATTCCTTTACGGGTGATAGATGATGTCCATAAAATAAATCCTCTCCAGTTATCAACTACTTAAAATTCTTATCATCTGCAAGGCATAGTTTTACCTACACTTAGAACTTTTGAAGTGTTACAAAATTTTTCAAAAAAATTTACCATGTCAATAGAAAGGCTAAATATTACTAGCTTCGAAAATTGTTGTTAATGTTGAATAGCAAGTATGAAAAGTGACTATTTGTAATTTGTTTCCTTTCCAAATTTACTATAATCTAATTAACATAGTGTTGGCATTTCAAATATGTTATCCTACATATGAAATAAAAATATCTTGAAATATTAGAATTGGATTCTATAGTATAGTTTCTCTAATACACCAAATAAGTAGAAATCTTTAAGTTTTCTTTTTGCTCAATCGTAATGCTTTTTCCAATTTATTTGGATTTGGCCCAATCATACTTATTTCTTCAATGTGTCATCCATTTGATTTTTGTCAATTCCTTCTTTAAGTATTGCTAAATAAATCAAATAAGACCCAATCAATGTTATGCAAGTATGATTTGGCAATAACAAATAAGAACGCATATAACATAGACTACTATAATATGACATGCTACAATATAAAAAACAAAGTTACAAGATTGATTCGGTCACTATGGAATGCCTATCATGTCTCACTTAAAAACTAGTTAACGATCATTTTTTTAGAATAGCATTTATTGCATGCTCTTGAATAATAACATAACAAACTTCAGTCGATTTGAAAAAGCTATCTCAATTTTATCTTACTTTAAAATTTTGATGTTTTTTGGTTACTAATTAAAAACTCTTAAGGCGTATTAAAGGTTAATTGAAGAAAATATTCCAGTAAATTCTCTCGCTATATTTTTCAAATCACTGTAGAAGATAATAGATAGAACAAACAGTTCTGATACGTGGCTTTGAGCGTTTTAGAATGCAGTTACATTCAATCTGCTTAATTAGTTTTTCAAGATAAAGCAAAGATGGTACTAGCTAGTTAATAAATCAGCACTTGTTTAAAAATCAAAATTTAGTAGTAATGATATATTTATTGATCACAAATTACACTTTTGTAGTTTCCTTTTTTTAAAAATGTTCGTGGTACTAAGAGCATTAATGTTGAACCATTGATTTATCTTAAATACGCAATGAAGCTAATCAATTAAATAATTTTTGTGGTTTAAATTATAGCTCCAACTTGTGGGGTTGTTGGTCATCCTTATACTACGGGTAATCATTCATGGTTTTTCTCTTCCTTTTAAACTGTTGGTGTTTCCATAATTCCTTGAGCATTGCAATATTTTTTATAATTGTAAGAAGAATAAGAAATTAAAAAAGGGGAAGAAGGAAGAAGAGAAAGTACATTCTGGAAGAAAAATGGCACGTCAAATATTGGGTCTTGTTCTAATCCTTTTTGTTGTGTCCATCAGCATAGCCTCAGCGGCATCAATTGCCCCAGCGGCTTCTCCAGCTATTGCAGCAAGCCCAGTTGATAATAGTATCATTGGTACTCTTGATGGAAGCGTAGGAGGCGCTGCACCTGTTGGTGGACCTGTTCCTGCAGGCGTTTTTGGTAATCTTTCTCCAGAGTCTCAATCTAGCAGTGCCTCCATTAACTCTCGGCTCTCCACCATTGCAACTGCTGCTATGTTTTCTTCTGTTGTGGCTAGTTCCTTCCTCTTATAAAGGATATATGTTTGCGATGCACCAACCAATCATTTTCTTAGCATACATATCCCTTCAAATTAAGAGCACAATTTCTGTATTTAACCCTTTTCTATTTACCTGTCTTCATTCAATGTCCAATATTTACTAATTGGACAATCTAAGACTAGCCGCATATTCACAAATAAAATAAAATATTTGAATCACTTCTCTTTTCTTGATCCCCAAATGAACTCTCAAAATTAAAGTACACAAAATGCAACCTTTACATTTATATTTTTCTCTTAATTATGCAATAGTATAACTAATGAACTGTTGCAACTGATACTCGTGCTATTAAAATTATAGTTAACTGTTGCACCTGATATTCGTGCTATTAAAATTATAATTAACTGTTGCACCTAATATTCGTGCTATTAAAATTACCGTTATTTCTATTTTAATTTAGATGTTTTAATGATATATAATGACATTCCCTTAAACATAAAGACTGAGATACGTATCATTGTATTTAAGTTAATTATTCATATAATATTTTGGTAAAATCATAAAATTTTATATGTCACATTTATTTATATTCATTAATTATTACAATAACTAAAATAAGACTTGATGAATATGTTTGGGCGCTTTTGTTCGGGTTCAATGATTTCAAAATTAATTATCTCAGAATTAGTTATTAAACGTGTCACAATTCAAGCATAGGACGTAGTCATAACACAGTGAATGAGGTCCCCTAAGGAATCTGATACTAACCCTTTAGCATACAATCAAGTATTCAAGGTAAATCAAGAAGAATATATAAGTGGGAGCATATACTTATCATAACTCATAGCATAAGGAAGGTCATAACAAAAGAGTATAAAAGTCCGAAAGCATAATCTAATACATAGGTCTAATAGATGCCTCTTTCTCATGACATAAGATAGGGGCTCAGACAGATTCTGGCTCACCCTAAACATAAAGAAAAATTGTCTCTAATACATAAACATGTCATGAAGAATAAGATAGAAGTCCTTGTCCTTGAAGCATGAGGACTCACTCAATTGGAATCGCCTAAGAGCCTGGATCTAGCCACGGGGATAGAAGACAGGATCAGCTGCTCCAATATTGTAATATGATGCAGACATAGAGTATATATTAGTATGTTTAAATGTACTAAGTATACGAGTGTGCGTTGTTAAATAGAAATGGTAAAACTTGTGTTGACATGTTAGATGAACAAGGCATAATATATAAAAGTGAAGTATAAAAGAGATAGTCATGTCAAGATGCCATGAATTACCATGATACATGAATATCACAATACAAAAACATATGTGGAGATGTTATTGCAAATAACATATAAGACCATGTGAGCTATTACATGGAATCCCGATGTTGCCACTACACTGGAGAAAGAGTAATATACTTGTCAAGGTAAATTATACCTCACATGGTGGCAGTAGAACATAACATAACCCCACATAGTAGGTGGTGCTACACAATCCTCAACATAAACCTACATACTGGGTAGTGGTAAAAAATCATCAACATAACATAACATAGTGGTTGGTCATACACAATCCTCAATATAACCCCATATAGTGGGCAGTGGTACAAAATTCTCAAGCTCATTCAGTGTTAATTCATCATCCCACGGATTACACAGTATATACATGAAATCATACTAGTCATAAGATCATCATATGTAATTTCACAGTCATCACTATGCATACTTGGGATAAAATATCAAATCATAATTTGAAACATGTTTATATGCATCGAAATAGTTAATTTAAAACTTGTATATAATGGTGTATGAACACCCTTAAATGCTTAAAGCCAAGTCAAAGCAATAATAGTAATCATACTCATGTTATAGTTTTATTTGACATGAAATCATGTTCATTATCATAAGTGAAACCATTATCAAACCAAGGCCTCACGTAGAAGCCTTCTACATGCAAGCTCTTGTATAAGAAGTGAGAGTAAAGTATGGGTATATGAAATTCACATTTAAAATATGATGATATGATAGAAAAATGTATGATCCATGGAGAAATAAGCATCTAAATCATAATTAAAATTACCTATGTATGAATTCATAGTTCATAATTAGTTTAAATCTAATGATAACCATGTCCATCTATTGAAAAAGGCTTTGTTCATGCTAACCATCATTTGAATGCAACCCATATCATAATTCCATCAAATCGAAGTTAAAACATGAAATTCATACTTGAATCACGCTTTTAAGTCATACATAGATGAACGAGATTTTGGGCTTGATGGTTGGAATGTAACTAAGGATGAATTCCACATACATGAGTAGGAGGAAGAGTTTGGGAAGAAATCAACTTAGTCTTGAAACCCCAATTTAATCCTTATCTTAAATCCTTGAGTGAGAGCGTTGAGAGTGAGTTTAGAAGTTAGAATTCAGAGTCTACATGTTAGGCTTGCATGAGAGGTTATGAAATAAGTCGGGACTGAATCATAATTAAAATTACCCATGCATGCATTCATAGTTCATAATTAGTTTAAATCTCATGAAAACCATGTCCCTCTATTGAATAAGGCTTTATTCATGCTAAACCATCATTTGAACGAAACCTATATCATAATTCCATCAATTTGAAGTTAAAACATGAAATTCATACTTGAATCACACTTTAAAGTCATACATAGATGAAAAAGGTTTTGGGCTTCATGGGTGGAATGTAACCAACGATGAATCCCACATACATAGTGTAGGAGGAAGAGTTTGGGAAGAAATCAACTTAGTCTTGAAACCCAATTTAATCCTTATCTTAAATCCTTGAGTGAGAGCCTTGAGAGTGACTTAAGAAGTTACAATTGAGAGTCTAAGTGTTAGGCTTGCATGAGAGGCCATGAAACGAGTCGGCACTGATTTAGAAGTACAAAAGTGAGCAAGGAGCACTTTATGCAACCTCCTTCAGGCTGAGGTCTGTATCGTGAGCCATTAAGAGGTCTATGGTAGGGCACTTAGAGAAAAAAGTAGGGGCCTTATGAAGGCAGCATCTTGAGACACCCACGGGCCATGGTATGCTCCATGGTGGGCACACCTTTAAGGCTCACTCAAGGTAACCTAGGAACAAAAGTCACCAAGGGCCAAGGCCCACCTCCACGATGCCCTTTGCGGCTCATGAAGTACTACACGGGTTGTAAAGGTGTCCTTGGAGGGGCATCTTGCCAAAACCTTTTTGAAACTTGATTCCAAGCACCATTAACGTGTTAAAGAGTCTGGGTCCTTCCATCATCTCCCTCTTGGGATCATTCACCCTCGAATGAGAATAAATATTGCTTGAGTGAATCAAAATGACCATGAAATTGTTCAACATCAATGCACATTGCAAACTTAAAATTTAAAATCTAGAAATTATCTATATCATCTTAAAAAGCATCATTCAAATCAGTTTCATGCACACTTACGCATATTATAATTTGAAGACATGGAAAAGATGGACTCGAACCATTTAAGCATGAAGAACCTAGTACCTTAGGCTCGAGTCGATTGGAGTAGATAAGGGTATCGTTGCATCCTATCCAATTTTGTTTCCCATGTAGCACTTTCAATATGTTGATTCCTCTAAAGGACTTTGACCGATGCAATATCATTTTTATGAAGCCTCTTTACTTGGCTATCCAAGATCTCAATTAGAATCTCTTCATAGGTCTAATTCTCCTTAACATCAACACCTTCCAAAGACAAAATCGTACTTGAATCATCATCCAACTTCTTCAACATCAACACATGCAACTCCCGATAAATAGAACTCATATCTGAAGGAAACTCCAATCTATAAGCCATACTACTAATCCGTTTAACAATCTCAAAAGGACTATATACCCAGGACTCAAGTTATGATTTTTACAAAAATGTATCACACCCTTCATCGATGAAACATTCACATACACCCAATCAATAACATGAAACTTAAGGTCTCTTCTCCTCACATCTGAATAGGACTTTTGAGTACTTTAAGCCATTTTCAACTTCTCATAAATCAACTTCACCTTCTCCATAGCCTCTAACACCTAATTGGGGCCAATCAATGCCATCTCACGTATCTCAAACCAAACTATGAGGGATCTACATCTTCTCCCATATAAAGACTCAAATGAAGCCATTTCGATACTAGAATGACAATTCTTATTGTATGCATACTCAATAAGTTGCAGATGATGATCCCAATTTCCTTTGTATTCTAACATATAAGCCCTCAATATGTCTTCAAAATTTTGAATTGTCTGTCATCCTGTCCATCGATTTGAGGAGGGAATGTGGTACTCAATATTATGTTAGTACCTAGTCCCTTCTGAAAATAACCTCCAAAAGTAAGAAGTGCATTGGGGACTACATTCTGATATAATGGACAAAGGAATACCATGCAATCTAACCAACTTTTAGGTATATAACTTGGCATAAACCTAGTCCTTGAAAGTAGTCGTGACATGTAGAAAATGAGCTAATTTAGTCATGTTTTCCATAATTACCCAAATAGTGCCATATTTCTTTTCAAGTACGGGGCAAATCTGTCACAAAATTCATATTCACTTCCCACTTCCTAGTAGGAATCTCAATGTCCTAGGTCAAATCATCGGGCCTTTGATGTTCTACCTTCACGTGTTGGCAACTAGGACACTCAGGTACCAATTTGGCTACGTTTTTCTTCATGGCATTCCAATAGTAAGCCACTTTCAAGTCTCAATACATTTTTGTGGAACCTAGGTGTATAGATTCTGGAAAGTTATCAGGTTTTTTCAGGATCACCTCTCGAAGGCCATCAACATTAGGAGCACATAATCAATCTTGATACTAGAGTACACTATCTCCACATTGGGAGAAAATCTCTATCTTCTTCTCGACAACTAACTTTTCCATTGTACCAATGATGGGTGTAGATCTTGTTTTGCTTTGACATCAACAACGATAGAAGATTCAACCACATTTGAACATGTATTCCACCCTCATTAGAATTATCCAATCTAATACCCAATTCTAGTCAAATGGTACACATCCTTCACCAATACTTTCCTGGGCTCATCAACATGAACTATAACAACCCAAGCTTCAAAAGGTCACAATGATGCTCAAAAAATTGATTTAGAATATTTGTCGCCAAGGGTGCCCTCCAAAGACCCCTCCACAGGCCATAAAGCACTCCAAGAACCATGATGTACATCTTAGAGGTGACCAGAAATATCAATGAAGATATTATTCTGGGTTTGCCTTTCATTAATCAATTGAAACCTTATACTGATGATTTTGATGGTATTTATGCTTGCATTCTTAATCACAAGGTTTTTCTTTCCATTTGTTAAATCTCTTTCTCCTAAAGAAAGTTTTTTCTAAAAAGTAAAACTATTTTTAAAATTAATCGACTTTCTAATCATATCTCTTTCTTAAAGGAAGAAATTAAAATTGAGAAAATCAAACAAATTTTAAAAACCTCGGGAATGGTCTCTCTAATTGATTCCCTTCAAAAAACTTTTAAAAAGGAAATTTGTTCTGATTTACCCACGGTTTTTTGGAAAATAAATAGGCGGCTCTTTTGGGATTCTAAATTATGAAATATAAAACACAGTATATTAAACAGAAAACTTACTAAAAGTTTAAAGCTTTATTCTAAAAACATAAAGGTTACAATAGGAGAATTACAACAAGAACAGAAGGCCTTGGAAATTTAGAGAGAGAGAGAGTCTAAAATTTCAGATGCCCTCTAAGGATACAAGTGAGAGTCTTATATAGACCTCAAAAGAAAAGTGAAAGAATCTGGTGCTTACAGATAGACGGCTAAGATGTTGTCGACAGAAGTTAATGCAGTGTGGGTCCTACTTGCGGCTAAGGGGATGCTGACAAAGTTTAATGGGAAGTTGGACATATCTCTAGGATAGGGATAGACGCGTGCTTATCAATTTTTCCTTCTTTTGGAAGGTAGTGATAAAGTAAGCACACACATGACAAAAGTGGGCATACCCACTCAATAAAGAAATCTAAAGTTTCTTGGATGCTATTGGTGCGGTCATTATGTTTGTTGGACTTACCCACCAAGATTCCTTTTAGGAATAGTAAAACGTCCTTTGAGGAAAAGTAATTCTGGTTCTTTAAACCTCTACTTTTCTTAAAGGGTCAGAATTCCTATTCGTAATAGGCTTCTAGGTAGGACTGTGCAGTCCCTTTTGGAAAAGACATGTCCCCATTATTGGATTCTTCTGAGGAAGCATCTTCTTCTATGAGCTGGTTGAGTGCAACTTCATCCCTGGGCTTCACTATTCAGAAAGGCTTGCTAGAGCTTCTTCTTGAGTTCTGCCTTGGATGGTTTGGAAGAGGGAGACTGTGCTGGTGTTTTCCCTTTGCTGGGCGTTTGAGCTTTGGGTTTTGGAACCCAACCTTTGTCCTTAACTTTTTTGGATAAGTACCTAATTCTATCAATTTCTGAAATGGTAAAATTCCAAGAAGCAATATAACAAATTCTTTTCTGAATGAAAAATTTGCACATTTTAATATGCACAGGCAAGTTAGAGATCTCTTGCTGGATCTGGAATTCTTCGAATTTCTGTCGAAATTGTAGAGGGAGGATTTCCAATCTTCCTCTAAATAACTTCCACCAATCGTAGAACCACCTGGGGATGATGGCCTTGGACAGCTCAGGACTACATTTGAAGAACCAAGTATGGTCAGGTCGAAAATATATAAAGTTGAACCAGGCCTCTTGTTAAGTAAACCAGTTATACGTCTGGGGACGATGAGTCGTACTCAATGGTATGGTAGTGAGTAAATGGTCTGCTTGTCATTCGAATGGAGAGAGTATCTTGTTGATAGTACATCGAGAGTACTGCACAAAATTTGGGTCTTTGTCCCCGTATGTATGCATAATCTTCAATTGAGTCTGTATCTACCAAAATAGCCTCGAAGTAGAGACGGGTCTTGAAAGGATAATGGCTATCTACGTAGTCATTGTTGTTGTAGCAGGGCTTTACCAAATCCATAACCCTTCCAGTCTCATATTTCTTGTCTAAAGCAAGAAGGGGAATTACTTTGGAAGAAACATATTCAAACGTCTCTTCAAGAGGAGACGGGGATTTTTGGGTGGAGACTTTGGGGTCGACTGCCTAGGAAAAGGTCTTCGGGACCTTCATCTCATAACTCTTTTTACTTTGGGTAACAGAATGGGTTTGAGACGAGGATCCTGTTTCTAATTTTGGACTGGACGCAGGATTTGGGCTAGGAATCTTGGGCAGGTTTCCAAGGATAGCAAATTTATTAGTGCTAGGACTTGGGCCTAGAGAAGGTAATGGAGGGAAAGAAGGCCTTAGCTGGTCTAGGCTTGTAGGAGCGAAAGGTCGGACCGATGGTGGCTGCCTTTTAGATTTAACATTTTTGAAAGGAGAATTAGGCCTTGAAGGTTTCATGACCCTGCAAAAATTCGCGGGTAAGGAAATCAAGAAGGGAGTTATTTTCTCCTTTAATAAACTCAATTTCAAAATCAAAGCTAGAGAGTAGAGCTTTCCATCTAGCAAAGATTTGTTTAAAACCAGATTTTTTACATCCTTTTCCATCTAGCATAGGTTTTCTTCTTTTTGGGGTCATCTATAACGTATTCTGTAGATCTTAAGGAAAGCAGTTCGTTCAGGATGTTCCACTTCTCACCCGGACCGGGAGAATCAAAGTTATCTTCCGGTCAACTGTCCACCTAGTCAAGTGGACCAGACTGGTGACTGCTGCGGTGGATAGGAAAAGGGCAGTTCTAAATGAGGTACACAAACTGAAAGCCTTAAATTGGAAGATGCTATGAATGCCATAGAAAGTGAATCAGAATAAGCTGCGATTGTCAAATTTCTTCAAAATGTCGACACGACGCATTGGAATGGAATTAGTTTAAGCAAAACTGGCGCAAAAAAAGACGCATGCCCCTCGCCCGCTCTCCGTCTATGTCGAATCCAAACTGTTGATCTTGTGCGGAATTCTCGAGCCTCCTTTTCCCCTTACAGTCGAGCTGAATTACATCCACCCTCGCTCCTCCATCCAACTTGCCCCGGGACGGGAGTGGGGGACAACCCTACGCTCCAGCCTATCATGTGATTTTCAAGAGCCCCCCTTCCATCAATAGATACTCTAATTCGTTCCTGTGAAGCCACTCATAATTCCCCCCTATGTTCCGTGCCTTGTTGATCCTGAAACGAAACTCCTCCGGCTAACTCGCTTGAATGGAGCGGGAAAGGAGTTCTTCTGCCCCTGATGGGGTAAGTTTTTCTTTTTTCCATTCACTGAGATTATTCTATTCTATTTCCTCCTTTGGTATTCAAAGGAGAAGGCCTGGAAATTGGAATCACTCCACCTTGCCCGCCGAGAAGAGAAAATGCTCAAGGTTCTATATATTCTTTCTTTATTCTTTCGAGCGATTCTTCCCACTATTAAAAGCAAGAATGGCCAAAAATCTCATCAGAGTGATGCCCCTTCGGGTATCACGAACTTCGAAAGAAGCCCAATCAAATGATTGGCGACTGCCGTAAGGGTACCATCTATTCTATCCGTTCGAGTTTTGCTTCTCTCACCGCCCCTAGAAAAATTCGTGCTAATTGATCGAAAGCAAAAATCTTCTTCCTTCACAAAGTTATCACAGAATGGGATTAGGATTTGCATGACCCGTAGCTGCCTACCTGGTGGGGGCGGCTCCTCCGTTGATGCGTGGGAATTACATCCACCCTCTTTCTCCTCATATGCAAGGGGGTGGCACCCTTGGCCTCTTAGGGTCGTCAATCGGGTAGGAACATATGGGGGGATTGAAGATCAGGCCGAAAGGCGTAGTCGATGCTTATCGCGTGAGTGGGATCAAGGCTCCTGGTGCAACAACATGTGATGCAAAGCCCCGCACTCATTTCTTTTTTTGACAATTTGAAATTGAAAATCTTTATATATATGGAGAAGATTCAAGACTTAGCCGGAGAAAACTCTACTTGAATCCATTTAATTTCACGCAGCTTTTCCCATTCAGGAAAGGTGTTGCTAAATGGAACCGTCTGCTCCTACTTCTGGGAAGTGTTCCTTTTCTTCGGTTATTTAAATACATAAAAAAGAAGAAAGATCAACAACAACAACAACATATCCAGTGATATCCCACAAGTGGGATCTAGGGAGGGTAGATCATACGCAGACCTTACCGCTACTGCATAGAAGTAGAGAGACTGTTTCCTAAAACCCTCAGCATAAAACCCAGAAGCAGAAAGACTAGATATGATAAAAATAACAGGTGCAACAAACCATGCATAGCACGTGACAGTAATTAACTATACTAAAACTAACACATATACGCCAGAGAATTAAAAGAAAAA
>JAOTQR010116495.1:0-22500 GCA_025774065.1 Solanum ossicruentum | reverse complement strand
GCATTGTCCTCAATGCACACAAAAAGACAAAATAAAATACTAGGGTCAAAAAATATACCTGGGTGCCTAAGCACCAGTGTCTACGTTGGGTTGCCTCTCAAGAACCACCTGATTTATTATCGTGGTATGACATAGAAAACTTGAGTAATCAGACTTCGTCAAGTGTC
Source organism: Solanum ossicruentum (assembly GCA_025774065.1). Taxonomy (NCBI): domain Eukaryota; kingdom Viridiplantae; phylum Streptophyta; class Magnoliopsida; order Solanales; family Solanaceae; genus Solanum; species Solanum ossicruentum. Next base: position 22,333 of record JAOTQR010116495.1, on the reverse strand, counting down.
CGTGCTTTCTTATCAACTATTGTGGAAGGATTAGTGGTGCTCTCCTAGACACTAGTCATAACCATCTTACATTGCTTAGTATCCTTTAGGTTCTACACCATGTTGCAAGCACTACGCCCTTCTAGAATTGATAAGTTGAGTTGATACTTGTCCAAACTGTAGTTTTAGCCATTTGATCACACTAGAAAGAGCTTTGATTTTCTAATTTATGCTAGCGATGTTGAACTTAATTCCCCTTAAGGTCTCATATTGCCTCAGCTTTCCCCAATAGTTAACAAAACATCTCCTCAGTCCTAGAATTATTAGTACTAGTATCATGATTATGGGGAGGCACATAAGACTACTCCTATAGAATCCTTGCGGTCCCCTTTTGTACATCTTTTCTGTCCTTTCTTCCTGGTGGTAACTTCTCTAGATGCTTCTAGAATTATCTAGTTCTCGCGTCTGCTTCATTAGCATCTCCATGATTGTATTATTCTGAGCAAGCATTTGCATGATCTCCTGATTTTTCTTTTCTTCCTCTAGGGTTATCTGTACCCATACATTTAGTGAGAAGCTTATTCCTTGGCCCCTACACGTGATTCAATTTGGCCGCCATATCTAACTGCTCAACAATCTCTGTGAATGGTTGATCAACGAATATGCACCCCAAGATGGTGTCGGCATATTCTTGGCTACTTGTATCCAAGGCGTGGTAGAAGATCTCCACCAGGACATTATCAACAATTTCATGATCTGGACACTCCTCAAGTACTTTGTGAACTGCTCCTATGTAGTACTGATCGAGTCACTAGGAAGTTGCGCAAAGTTGTTCATTTGGTCTTTTACCTTGAGTTTCCTTGATCTCAGGAAGTAACACTCTAAAAAAGCCTTCTGCAACTTATCCCAACTTGTGATTGAACACTGCATGAGCTCGAATAGCCATAAAGCTGCATTGCCTATCAAAGATAATAGGAAGACACGGAGTCCCACAATATGCATAGATAGATTTTATGTTCCCATCACACTCTTGTAGACAAATGCAACATTATGCTGATGGCTATACCTCTAATGGTAGGCTCAAGAACAACCCACAATTCTGCAGCATCTAAAGCAACCCACTCCAAACCACAAATATTTATGTCAGCCAGTAGTGGTGGTAATAGATTAGCTCCAGTCACCTCCGTAGCCATAGGGTTCAACGGATATTGTTTCCACTAATAAGCTTTGTTATTAAAGTCCTGTGGCTGTGGAGAAATGTCCTTAAGAGGAGGTGGGTTTTCATTTTTTGAATTCTCATTCTCATTCTTGTTCAGAGCTACATATACCATATTGTTTTCATTATTTTTGGCCATTTTTCTAAGTCTTCTCTGGATCTCTGGGTTAAATAGAGTCAAGCCTATGCCTCGACTTCATGTGTTGGGCATATGCTACACCTATACTCGGAAAGAAAACAAAAATAACAAAAATTGTAAAATGAGTGGGATAAAGATTAATTCCCAAATTACTTGAATTATACAAGTCTAGCCATATTCTCCAGCAATGGTGATGTTCACATTCTAACAGTAAAGCAGTTACAGTCAAGTATAAACCTAACCAAAGGCTAGGGTCGAATCCACAGGGAATACGAGGTTGACTGTATTGACTCACTAACAATTATTTCAAGTATCAATTGGCTATATTCTCTAGTTTTGGGGGGTGGGTTGGGGTGGTTCGTGATTAGAAGTGAATAAAACTAAAAATACTATACTACTAATGCGAGAAGACAATTAATTTGAGGGACAACTTGGGAATTGTGTTCCCGGTGATTCGTTAACTCAAATACCTCAGATAACATAACCTTAATTAAGACATTGCATGAAGGATAGTAGCTTAGGTTCTTCCAGCCCTCTTGTGAAGGTGAATGTCGAATTTCACTATGACGTTTAGTCAACAACCATGGTGTGCCAACTAACTGTTACCCATTGTCCTTGTCAACCTCCCCTTGGTCAGATTTGGTTGATTAGACAAGAATAAATCAATCAAATCCTGTCATCTACTTCCCTTTTCCTATTCTTCATTACCTTTATCAGGATCATGATAGTAGGCAGGATTTGGTCTTGGCCACCACCAAGTAACGTTCAAAATGAAAGGAAATAGACAATACATGCAAATACCCAATCAAATAAATGCACGGAATCTAGGTTATTCCAAGTCATTTCCTCATGGTTCCAACAACCACAAGTGATGGGTACTTAGCTAGTCATGGCTAAGGAAAACTCACAAACAATTATTGGAATAAACATAGTTTAAACATTACCCAAGAACAATGAAGGACAAAACCACCTTGACGTTGAAACCACAAGCTTGGATTAATGGAAGTTGAATACAAGTGATTTTAAATCCCCGAAAATAGGTCATCAAAATTAAAATACTAAAATCTACACTAAACTCTAAAAAAGTTCTCTAAGAATATTAAAATTTGTTGTAGAATCAACAAAGTACTGAGTATCTCTTTCAAAAACCCTATCATTAACTAATTATACTACTTACAAAAAGAACCCACAAATAAAATAGAAAATAAAGCTGGCAGCAGATACAACTCTCACCTACGACTCGTAGGGTGACCTACAAGCCGTAATCATTCTTTCGTAGTCAACACTAGGAATTTTGGACTTTACTTCTATGATCTATTGCTACAAGTCATGGTCTGATCTATGACTCATAGTGTCTTCTCGTAGTCCTCAGTTGCAGTTCTTGGTCCAAACTTTGGCAACACTATTTCTGGCTATGAGGAACCCTCTTACAAGTTGTAGTGAGACATATGACTCATAGGATACCCTCATATAGCTGACCTTCACCTTGTAAATTCTTAATTTCTTAACACTGTTTCTTGCTACGATGACACACTATGACTCGTAGCTTGGGCTACGACTCGTAGGGTGGCTCTTATGTCCTGAACTTCATCAAAATCTGCAATTTTCTCACAAAATCATGCCAACCAGTATTTTCTGCAAGAACAATACAAAAACATATAAAAACCATAAAATGTCGCATTAAGAGCTTGAAAAATCCCTTGTTTTAGGCATCAAATGTGTTTTATTTTGACAGCACATCAACACCCTTAACTTAGAATTGTTGCTTGTCCTTAAGAGAATCGACCTTAGTAGAAAATAAGAAACATTATAGAAACTATCCTAACGGCATATACATCACTCAATGCAGACTCAGCTACCTAAGTCTCATTTTCAAAAAATGATTGAATAGCCACCAAACACACCATGAAATAATGATGCAATTGACAATCTAACTATGACAAGAGAAGTATCAACAATTCACAATCACCAAACAAGTCATATGACAATCATGTCATGTAAATGCCCTGACAGAAAAGAAGACCCTCCATCTCACTCAAAAATGCATTTAAAGTTCAAGGACTGTGCAAGTATCTTCACTCTCATAAATGAAATTAATGTATGATAACTAACACCATAGAATACTCATATTCTGGACTGTTGTCTAGTTGAATTAGGATCACTTTAGGACTTTATAGGTTTGTAATGCAAGCTCATGGGGCTTTGGTATGGAATTTTAAACAAGTAGTGATTAAAAGCTATCCTTGAACCATGTTTTTCAACACTTTAACTTCAACAACTCAGCCATTTTCATTATGTCCTCCCTTATTCTTAATTTCAAACTTTTCCTGTGCTTTCTTTTCCTCTTTTCAGTTGTTCCTTATTTTCGAACTCAATTTGCTGTTCTTTTTAATTAAAGGAAAATTTTCTTTCTTTTTCTCTCACTTGACACATGATTTTCTCTTCTTTCTTTCTTTCCCCACTAATCACACTCTTCTTTCTTTCTTTCCCCACTAATCACCTCATTTTCATTACTTTACCACAACATAAGCCACCCTCAACTTAGGGTTTTAGCCTGAGGTGAAGTACACAATATCTATTTCTCAAACCAGGGCCACTTTTGGTAGCCACCCTCAACTTAGGCTTTTTGCCTCCATCAAGGTCCACGTGTTCAAGGATAGACTAAGGCCAATATCAAAGTATTTCACATAACAAGGCTAGGCCAGCTAGGTGTTAATAAATAACAGGTACATGTAAAGCTCAAACATTTAGAACAAGGGTTAAACCGCTACATTTGATAGTTTATTTAGGCAAAAGTGGACTAACTTAAAGAACAGTGACCTAAGATCCTTTCCTAATCAACCATATATCCAATCTAATCTAGAGTAACAAGGGAAGTTTTGAATCAGTACATAATGCATGAATATGAGAAAATAAGCTCACAGACACATGACATTGCATACACACACAATATAGACCCACAGGTCATGCTTCAAGCTTCAAATTGCCTTCACTTCATCATAACAAACATTGCCAGGTCAATCATATGCAAGATTAAAATGGTAACCAACAATCCCAAAATTTTTGAGGGTACCTAATTTTCAAAGCATTTATAAAACCATTCAAGGTTATGCACATGCCAAAAGTAATCATCACTATGTATCTAAAAATTATCTATAACACCAAAATATGTTGGTTCAATAGAAAGTAAATTCATCCATAAGGAAAAAGAAACATGACAAGAAAATATTAGGATAAGAAATAGGAAAGATATGGGCTGAAGGTTACTCAGACTTCAGCCTAGTCCATAACTTCCCAAACCACACAAAAAAGATGCATCTTTTCCCTCAAAGTAGATATATGTAAGTAATAAGGGAAACATGGGGCATATCTTGGGTTGCCTCCCAAGAAGCGTTTTTTTTAACATCATGACTTAGTCATCATCATCATCATTAGAAATCCTTGATGACCCACACTTCACTCTTGAACTCATCTGAATGCTTCATTGATTGGAGGATGTCAAAACAACATCTGTATCATTGAACTTGAACCAAAGTTGATCGAAATCCATATCCACCAATGCTCTTTGGAGGCCAGAATTAGTCTTCCCAATATAATGGGCACCTCAAAATCAACTTCACAATCAAGGATCATAAAATCAGTGGGAATGATGAATTTATCAACTTTTACAAGCATATATAAAAGCATCCTTTCCAGTTTTTGATAGTTCTATCCGCCATAAGTAACTACATTCTTATAGGAGTAGGAGTACCAAGACCAAGCTTTTTGAAAATGGAAAGAGGCATCAAATTAATACTTGCTCCAAAGTCACATAATGCCCTCGCGAATTCTATATCACCAATGGAGCAAGAAATGGTGAATGCACTGGGATCTTCCCTCTTTTAGGCTAGACTTTTGGTCATGATGGCATTACATTGTTGGACCTCTTGTGAAAGCTCTTGGCTAAACATATACTTTTTTATCACCAAATCCTTCATGTACTTGTCGTACCCGGGTATCTTCTCCAAAACTTCTAGAAGGGGGATGTTAATAGACAATTGCTTCAACATAGAAAGAAAGTGTTTGAATTTACCATCCTCCTCTCTTTTGTTGAGCTTTAAGGGAAGGGAGGAGGAGGTTTTGGGATCACATCGCCCTTATCTTGGTCTTTCACCTCTTTATTTTGCATCCCAGTATTCTCCAAACCTTTTTATCCACATTAACCACAACCTTGTTATCAATACTCTTCTCACAAGCGTCCTCATCAACCACCGACATCTGGGGATCTACGGTGCTTTTCCCACTTCTTGCTATGACCATCATGCAATTGCCATCATTCTTTAGATTTGAAGCGTGTTACTTGGTAAAATACCCTTTTGGTGTTGGTTCAATTGAGAAGAAACTTGACCAAATTGTTGCTCCAATTATTTGATTGTCACCGATTGAGACACTATCTTTTTGTTTATGCTTGAAATATCTAATTGCATCACTTTCAAATTCTCATCTTGATGGTCAGCTCTCTTCAACAACCTGTCAAACATTTCTTTAATCCTAGAATTTCTAGATAGCATCACAAGTATGGGGAGGAACATAGGAACCATTTCTATAACCATCTCTTAAGCCTTACTCGGCCTCTAGTGCTCTTTCTCTTTCATAATACCCACCATGTTATCTCTATAGGTTCCCTCTCGATTGTAGTTCTGACCTTGATTCCCAAAACTTTGTCACCAATAGTTTGAGTTGGACCCTTGGGCATTGTTCCGGAAAACCACCACTTGGTTACTCATAAAATAAGCATCTTGATCAAAGAATGGTTCTTGATACATGGGAGCCTTAGGAGGTTGGTGAGATACAACATGAACACTTGCTTGGTTTTGTTTCAACACTAAGTCCATACTTGTGCGAAGTTGAGGAAGTTGTTGCATAATCTTCTCATTCTCCTTGGCTCATTGTTAGTGTTCACTACACAAGATGTTTTGGTAGCATCTCTCTCTATTCTCCCCCATGCTCTCTTTGTTTTAACCACTTGCTTTATTCTTTCGGCAATTCATGCAAATGGTTGATCTAGAAACATGCCACCTATAATAGTAACTGCACATGCCTGACTGTTTTCATCAAGGGCCTGATAAAAGAACTCCACTAAGGAATCATCATCAATTTTGTGGTCTGGAAACATCCTCAAGACTTGGTTAACCTTTCCCATGTTGTACTGGTCGAGTTTCCTGGCAATTGTTCAAAGTTGTTGATTTGATAATTGATCTTAAGATTTTTGGACCATGGAAAATACCTCTCTAACAAGGCTTTTTATAGCTCGGTCCAACTAGTGATTGAACTTTGAGGAAGTTTGAATAACCATATAGTCACATTTCCTGTCAGAGGTAATAGGAATACTCTCAAACCAAACACATCTATTGACAAATTTTGTGTACCCATCATACTCTTGTAAACAAGTACCACATTTCTTAGATGGAATCATGGATCCTCTGAAGGTAACCAGTGAACAAACCACAATTTTGAAGCATTTGCAATCGACCAGTTGAAACTGTGAATTTGATATCGGCTGGTAGTGGTGGCAAAACTATCACTCCTGTGACATCCATAGCCATTGGGTTCAACCTATATTGATTCTGACCATATGCATCGTCGTTGAAATCCCTATGGTGTCGCCTATACTCAATTTGAGGTGGGTTTTCATCTTTACCCACATCTTCCTCAAGTTAACCAATAGCTTAATCAATTACAATATCATCATTTTCTTGGGCTATTCTTCTTGCAATTCGGTGGATGTCCAAATTGAGTGGAGCTAAGGGATTGCCTTGGCTCCTTGTGTTGGGCATACAAACCTAGTATACCCTGCATATAAGACCAAACAACAAAAACAAAAATAAAAATAAAATACAAGAGAATCTAGTAATCAATACTTGAACTAACTACTAGTGAAAACAAGTCAAGAACCTAACCGTAATCCCCAACAATGACGCCATAAATTTTGATGTTCACGCTCTAATAATGAAGCGGTCGTAGTCAAGTATAAACCTAACCAGATACTAGAGTCAAATCCACAGGGAATACAGGGTTGATCGTATTAACTCACTAACAATTATTTCAAGTATCAATTGGCTATATTCTCAAGAAAGGAGGGGGGGAGGTTCATGATTTGAAGTGAAGAAAACTAAAAATACTATACTACTAATGCGAGAACACAATCAATTTGAAGTACAACTTGGTAATTGTGTTCCCGTGATTCGTTAACTCAAATACCCCAGATAACATAACCCTAATTGAGACATCACATGCATGATGGTAACTTAGGTTCTTCCATCCCTCTTTTGAAGGTGAAGGTCGAATTTCCCCATGGATCTTGGTTGAAAACTATGGTGTGCCAATTAACTGTTACCCATAGTCCCAGTCAACCTTCTCTTGGTGAGGTTTTGTTGATTATATGAGAACACATCAATCAAATCCTATCATCTATTTCCCTTTTCCTATTTGTCCCTACCTTTGTCGGGATCGTGATAGTAGGAGGGATTTGGTGTCGGCTACCAAAAAACAACACTAAATATAAAAGGAAATAAACAATACATACAAATACCCAATCGAAGAAATGCAAAAAATATGGGTTATTTCAAGTCAACTCTTCATGGTTCTCACAACCCCAAGTTTTGGGTGCTTAGCTACTCATGGCTAGGGCAAACTCATAAACAATGATTAGAATAAACATGGCTTAGAGATTCCCTAAGAATAATAAAGAACAAAACCACCTTGATGTTGAAACCATAAGCTTGGATTAATGGAAGTTGAATACAAGTGATTTCAAATCCCCCAACATGGGTCTTCAAAATTAAAATACTAAAATCTACACTAAACCCTAGAAACGTTCTCTACGAATATTCAAAGTTATTGTAGATCTGTAAAGTGTTGAGTCTCTCTTTCAAAAATCCTATCATTAACTATTTATGCTATTTATAAAAAGATCCTAAAAGTAAAATAGAAAATATAGCTGGCACCAAGTACCGCTCGCTACTACGACTCATAGGGTGACTATGAGTAGTAATTTGGCTTTCATAGTCAGCACTTGACATTTTGGACTTGACTGCTATGATCCACTGCTATGAGTCGTGGTATGATCTACCACTCGGAGTTTCTTCTCGTAGTCCTCTGTTCCAGTTTTTGTCCCAAATTTTGGCAACACTATTTCTGGCTACGATGCCCCCACCTGCGAGTCGTAGTGAGATATACAACTTAAAGGCTACCCTCGTATAGCTGACATTCACTTTGCAAATTCCTACTTTTTGAATACTTTTTGTTGCTACGAGGGTACACTACGACTCATAGCTTGGGCTACGACTCGTAGGGTGGCTCGTATGTCCTGAATTTTATCAAAATCTGCAATTTTCTCTCAAAATCATGTCAGCTTGTATTTTTTGTAAGAACAACACAATAACATATAAAAACCATAAAAAGTCACACTAAAAACTTGCAAATTCCCTTATTTTAGGCATCAAATATGCCGTATTTTGATAGCATATCAAACGGCAACCAAAATCTAGATGTTGCTCAAGCTACACCTTATTATTGAGGCTAAAGCAGTCTTTGTCAAGATATAGAACCTAACCAAGAATACGGTCAAACCAAAGGGAATATGGTAGACTTAGAGAAATTTAATTACAATTCGGGTTTATTAACCAACTTATCTCCCAAAAGGGGAGAGGGTATTTACAATAAATAATAAGAATATTTCTAAGCTAAGACAAGTGTTTAACCAATATGGAGAGAAACTAGGGTATTGTGTTCCCCATGATTCCCTAAGTATTATCAAATAATCAAATTCTTTTTTCTAGTGTGTAGCATGCAGAACAGTATGTTAAATTCACCAAACCCTTTGGCCTGGCGAAAGAAATATTTCACTATGTGATTTAGTCTATGGAAGAGTAGTATTACTAACCCTTACTTATTCTTGAAGTACAACCTCCCCTTGGCCCAGTTTTGTTGATTAGACGAGAAATATCGATCGAATTCTATTAATTAAGCTCTTTTCCTATTCATTACTACCTCGATCTAGTCAGTAACACTAGGCTGGTTCTAATTTTGGCCACCATTAGAAAGCATTCAATACGAAAAGAATTAATTAATATATGCATGCACACTTTTAATGAATTATGAATTATTCAGTTTTACCTTGGTAGTTCTTTATGGTTCTCATAATCCTAGTTGTGGATTTAGCTACTCATGATCAGTGCAAATGCATGACTTATGAATTTGAATAACATAATTGAGTACTTACACAATAGATTCAAGAACAAGAAAATCCAACTCATCAATGAGAATCATAAGATTGTAATTAGAAGATGAAATTAAAGTTTACAAGTTTCTTCACCTCTCTAATCTTTTTTCCTTCGTTCCCTATTGTTTATCTGTTGAATCCTGAAGAAAAATATCCTTAAAACCTATTTATAGTGTTTAAAATACAAATTCAAAATAAAATAGTACAACTGGTTGGACAGGCTCTACGAGGTGCTGTACGAGCCATATAGTGATTTACAACTCATATTCGGGCTTTCGTGACCAGTTTCTACAATTCTATACTTGGCTTCTATGACACCCCTCTATGACCCATAGGAGGTTCTATGGTCCATAGGAGGTTTCGTCTAATGTAATTTTATAAAGCCCTCATCTTATGATCCTCATGGTACAAGACTGAATCTACAGCTTATGAAGTGTTCTACTGCTCGTCAGCATGTTAGTAGACTCAACTTCAGAAATATACCCTTCATTAGAATTTCACACTAAACCTCCTACACGGCTCCTAGAATACTCTACGGCCCGTAAAAGGACTCGTGGATTCTCAATTTCAGCAACTTCTACACATTTTGCCCAAAAACTATGCTAACCCTGAAATCTTGCAAAACAAACATAAAAGCACATCAAACCTACTAACATTACATCAAGAAAACACAAATTTCCATATTCTATGAATCAAAAGTATTGTATTTCGATAGAACATTAGCCATGTGATTCTTTTAACAGTTAAAACATTTAGGAAAAGTTTGTCCACCCCCACCTTGAACTATAATATGGCACCCTACCCTTGTCGAACCTTTGATTTGAAGGTTGAGATGACCCTTGGCTTTGATAAAAATATCCACTTTTACAACCCATCTTTGCATTGGAGTACAACCTTGAAAACAATCCCTCTTGGACTTCCTCATTCTCCTATCTTTAAGCTTTTCTTTCTCAATTTGTTTGGCATAAGTCATAAGATGAGATATGTCCATCTCCTTCACAAGAATGGTGATTTGACACTCTTTGACAACCAAGTTGAACACTCTTAAAATAAATTTGCTCATCCTAGTAAGGGGATCAACAACCAAATAAGAAACACATTTGGATAGCTTGGTGAGCTTGAGGGCATACTCCTTCGCACTCATGTCCCTTGTTTGAGATTGATGAACTCTATCTTCTTGTCTTTCCTCAACTTAAGTAGGAAGAAATGGTCAAAAAATACAAGTTTGAATACTAAAGGAACAGGACCATTGTCAATGCTCTCAGACTTTCATTGGTGTACCATATTTGAGTTACTCCCTTGAGTTTGAAGGCCACCAACAATGCTTTCTCTTCTTAAGAACTCCTATCATTTCCATCACCTTATACTTCTCATCAATAAACTCTTAGAGAACTTCATCAACTTTTTCACTGTAGAACTTGGGAGTGTTCAATTCTAGCAAAATCCCTCAATCTAGATGTTGGAGTAGGAGAACAACACCTTGGTTAATTTAGTTAGTCATAGCTTAGTCCAATATGAAAATGTTGGTCTAAAATTCCACATTAGTCACTTGCTCCCATAGTGGATCATGGGGAGCTTGGTCTTCATTTACACTAACCTCCCTTAAAATGGGTATTTTTTATGGATGCATTGTCTGAAAATCACAAAGAATGATTATTATAAATGTGATGTCTTAAGTTACTCTAAGGTAGGAATTAGATCAAGAAACAAGTGAAGATTTTTCTAAAACACCTCATAGCCTCCTACTCACAAGTGTGGCATGCTTCACACAGATGAATAAGACTCAACTTGATGCAACATGTTGAACTCCCTAGGAAAATTCAAAATCTTGTACTCTAATACCACATTTTTCATGACCCAAGCTAGTCTCTAGGTGTGGAATGTCAAACAAGGCCCTCGACGAAATCCCAAACTAGCCTTCATGCATATCGCTAGCATTCATACACAATGAGGAATAATCCATAAGTGAAATCTAGAACATAGACATAAAATAGCAAAAACGTTGAAGTGTTCGAGGAGCACTAGGTGACATGAATCCTAATACAGTATGACCAACAATGCATCCAAATATAAGACTAGGAAAGGGTAAGACATGTCCCTAGCTCACCATCAAGAAAAAACTATCATAGTCTCAAAATGAAAATAAGATAAAGTTTGACTGTAAGACCTTTGTCCCTGAAGCATAAGGACTCACTAAAGACTTCAGTAAAGACCCAGATCTAGCCATGAATGTAAGGAGAAGAATAGTTTTCTATCCCTACATTGTGATATAATCTAGGCATAAAGTATGCATTAGTTTATTTTAATGTATGAAGTATATAGGCATGCAATGCAATGATAACCATGTGGTATAATTTATCAAGTAAAAACACATGTGATGATTAAGTAAAGGCACAGATGATAATGGATAATCAATATAGTGAAACTATATTAGTAATATGTAAAGCTTAAGATAAGGCATACTATATGTGGGAAGTAATTATAACTAACAATAAGACCATGAGAACTATAATATTGAATCCCAGTATCTACCCATACATCAGATAAAAGAAATCTTACTTTTCAAGATAAGACTCTACCGTGCTTAGCGAGTAACATAAATTAGATGGTTCCACTAGAAAATTCATATTACGAATATAAGCCTATTGTGGCACAGTTATGACACTAAAATCTTTATGTAAGGACCTCGTAGGTCGAGCCCCCATTTCAACACTCACTCTATGGTAAGTCAAATTCCACTTACTACATATCATGCAAATCATACTAGTTATATGTTCATAACCATTGTCATAATCACATAGTTCATAACTTTCATCCTTAAGAGTAGCTCATTTTCATAAATCTAGTGATATGGGTATAGGTCTTCCATCATCACTACTCATAATTCCATTTGAGTGCATTGGGGTCTTAGGTCAGTTTTAGGACCATAAGTCTCCTTTACGGATCTTAGGTCACCTTCAAGGATCCTAGATCCCCAATTCAGAAACTTGTATATTTTCGATAATCATGTCATGATTTGTAAATTTGGGAAAAAAATGAGATCATAATAAATATGTTTACAATCAAGTAAAGTGCAATGGATTTATGCCTAATCATGTAACATATGCTTAATTAAATAAGGATTGAAGAAACACAACATAGTTCCCATTAAAACTAAGTAGCTTATAGATGAAATTACCCATAATTCATGTAACATGATGTATATTCATGTATACATAAGTAAATAATTTCAATCTAAATCATAATGCATGTAATTAGAAGCAAAGTCACAAAACTCTTGAAATTGGCCCATTTGAACTTGATGAAAATGGATAAAATTAATGGGGCTCGAGGGGTATAAGATACCCATAGATGAAACCTACATACCTAAATAAAATCAATCAAAACCCTTGATAATTTGTAGAAAACTTGATGAAACCCTAGCTACATGCTCTTGAACCTTGGAGGGAATTTTAGAGGAGGAAAATCTTTAGACTCGGAATTGTTCAAAAAGTGTAATTGGAGGCATGTTGGTAGTATAGGGTAGTAAGGGTAGATTTTAGGAACTAGAATAATGTAGTTTAGGGCTTAGCATAAGAGAAAATAACCAAAAAGTCTTTTATTAGAAAATCACCTAGAGGATCTCCAAATTATTGATCAATCGATGATTCGTAGATAAGGGTCTCAGACAAAAGGCAAACATTAAATGTTTTAGGATCTCAGATAATGAAGGGGCTCTTATTTCCCATAGTTCTATTTATGTGCTCATCCTCTACATTAATAGAAACTCTTTAGAAACTATAAATTTGGGTCATAAACCATCAGCTCAATCTATGACCCATAATTCCTTATAAAGTCATAGAACACCTCTCATAAACTCCACCAAAACTTAGCTAATTTCACTACCTCTGACCCAACCATGAAACCACCCTTTATGACCCACCAATAAGACTATGACCCATAAACTGCTCTCATCATATTGACCCTTGCTTACACTTCTTTGAATCCTAACTATGACTTCAATCTATGACTCGCACATCAAATTATAGTCCATCAATGTTACTTCATAAATCATAACCAAAATTTCCAATTATTTCCCAAGTGCTAGAGTCATCTATGAAACTCTTTCTATGACTCAAATCATCTACAAGTTGTAGATTTGGCTCACAGTCCCTAGTACTAGAACCAAGTTCTACACTTTTCTCCCATATTTTGACTTTTAATTTCTGGGATATTACAAGCATAATGAGTAGCTTTTGGATGTTGTACTAAGCATTGATTTGGATAAGCGCAGAGGCAACTCAATGTTATGAACTATGTAGCCAGCATAAGATAGGATCATGTTGCTAGTCCGGGTGACTACTCACTTATCTAAAAAATGGAGTTTAGTTATGAATCTAGTGATATTGTATCCCTTACTCTGGAAAGGTAATAGAAAACTATGGAAATAACAATAGATCGTTGTATCATCACTAGCTCATAAACGAGGGTCATTGATTAGAGAAACTCCTTAAGAATAGTATTATTTTACTGATATTGCAGTGACATGGGTATATCCATCAAGAATTATGTTATTTATAAACTTGAGTGTTTTATTTTGAGTAGAGTTTCCAAGTCATTATGTATCCTTGAGTATGTTCCCTTTAATCTATTTTTCATACATGTAATGCCCAATAATTTAGGAAATTAGAACAAATAGAATAGAATGTAGAAACTAAAATTGGTACATGATGTATAACCCATGTTTATGAATTGTAGATCATTGTTTGATTCACAGACAGGTTCTCATGATAGAACCAGAACTTAGTAAAACTTCAGGAGAAAGTTGACAAATTACGTGCAAGGATTACAGGTCGTAAAAGGAACTACGACTTGTGGAAGATGTTCATGGTTTGAACCTGGAAATGTTGGAAAATATTAGGTCTTAGAATTTTACCTATGAATAAGTAAGATAGGTCATGGTTCTACGTATGAGTCATTGAAATGGTACATGAAAAGAGACCTAACACCTAGAATTATTTTAGAAAAATTTGGAAATGTACAAGAAGGGGGTCCTACAGCAAATGGAGATTTGTATGAGCGTAAATGGGCTTGTAGATGGTCCTAAATGATGAAAATTTGGCAATGATGGAGGGTTTTCATGAAGGCTATTTATGGATCATCTAAGGGATTATAGGCCATGGTTTTGAGTTCATGGTATGGGTTCAATTTTCATAATTGCAGTACTTTTTCTATATACCAACAAGATGGCTGCATAGATAGGTCTATGAGTTGTACTTGGTTCCATTGTTTGAGATCCTGAGATATAGAATTTGACTCAGCATCTATGAACATGTTCTATAGACCGTAAAAGCTTCTACAATGCATAATCCCTATCTAGCAAATTTAGGTAAGGATATTTTTGTCCTTTTCTACCCTCCTAATCCTTAAACTATGTCATTTTAGACCTATTTCATTTTCTACCCATATCCATGTTTATTCATTAAGTTCCATCCCGTTTTAACTCGTTTCCTGAATTCTCAAATTCCAGTAATCATCTTCTCGTTTCGATCTCTATCAGAATCAAGGAATGTCAATCTAAGTTATCCTTAGATTCCTCCATTAATTTTTAGGTTTCCAATAAAATTTCCCCCTAAGGAATGTGGGTAGTATCCTTGGATCCTTCTCATCCATACAACCTAACGACTGCTCAAGAAGTTTGACTAGTTGCTCCTCCATTCTGACCTTTTTCGACAAATTCAAGTATGAAATCTATGGTCTTTATGATCATTCTTTCATTTATATGAATTATGTTTTATATTATGATTACAAATCTAATTATGTATTAATTATTAATGAATTACATGATTTCAAGGATTTCCATGCAAATTCTCCTACTTACTATCTAGGGTACATGAAATTCTATAAGGGTTTATTTAATTATAAATCAATTGATGGTATTTTATATGATTATGTACGATTTTCTTCCAATTACATGATTTTATGTTCATTACATGTGATTTCATACTTTTGTCCTAGGCTTAAGTACAAGTAATGATTATGAATTTACTAGTCCCTCAAGTAAGTTTATAAAAAGGATGACCTAAGACCCAAATAACACTCCGTATGAAGGTAGGAGGTGTAATGATGGATGGCATACAATCATATTACATTAATCACATATAATATGCTATTCTATGAACAAACTATTATAAATTGAATTTGGTTTTATTGATTGCCTTCCCACATTATAAAATGCATGATTTTATAATGAGATAACTCATGACCACGAAGAATATTTCAAGAGGACTTCAACGTGAAGGCTCAACCTAAGAGATTTCTAGTAGCAATCTCTAGTCCCATAACCATGTTTCACCGTCAGATTATTTCTAACATGGCCTTGCTAGTGGATCCATATATAACTTATGCTTGCACCCATTTTTAGAGGGGTAGAGTCTACCTTAGCAAGTAGATTGCCCATTCCCATTGTATGAGGTGATATTAGGATTTCATGTAATAGCTCATTTGGTCTTATTATCGTTATGATTTCTATCCAACATATATTATGTGTAACAAAACATCTTTAGATAGAAGTCCCACATTGACAAAAACATAAGAGAAATGTTGGGTATATAAGTAAATAGCAATTACCTACTGGTGATATATAGGCATTACGTATTGGTGATATATTTTAAAGTCATATAGGCCTAGGCCCAAAGCAGATAATATCACTGGCCAACTAGGCCATTAAAAAGGCTACCAAAACAACTCTTATGCTAGCTTGTCGATGTAGGTCAGAGTTCAACTATGTTTAGATAAATTCTAGTGGGGGAGGGGCATATTTGTAAACAAGCCTTACCTGCTAGTGATACTTTTTAATGCCATGCAGGCTTAAGACCAAAATGGACAATATCTCTAGCGAGTTGAGTTATTATATTATGTCCTCTTATGACTCATATTTTGACTATCCATGATTTATGTCCTTTTATAATTTCCATGATGATTTAATTATGCATTATCCATTATCCATTCCTATGCTTTACTAAGGTTTAATTGACTTATTTATCATATTATGTACATGAGTCAATTGCATACAATGAATTATCATACAATTCATGTACTACTAACATACTTAGTACCTAAATGTTCTAACACATTCTTTCTCTTTCTTGCATTTTATTATAATGTATAGGTTAAAAATCATGCTCCTACTTCTCGAGGCTAGTTTCCAAATTACATTAAAGCTTTGAAGTTGGTGAATCTTCATGTTCTAAGGACATGTTATGGTTGCTTATTTACTATGCTACTTCTTTTTGCATTTCAGACTTCAACATAGCTAGGGCATGTCTTAGCATCTCATTTATGATTTAGATGTTTTTAGATATTATATAAAGAGTCTTTGCCATCTTTACTACTTCTTTTGTTATGCTTTGAGTTCTAGATATTTCCACGATTACCTTCACTTTGTTACTTTTCTTACCTTATATATACTTGATATGCCAAGAGGCTTAGTTGGGGTTTTCTTAGAAATCCTAATCATTGTGCCATACCTAGGCCTATCGTATATATCTTACCTCCAGGACAGGTCCACATCATGGACTAGATGCAGATCTGTGTATTTTGTTGCCAGTGATTTTTATCTCGGCCCAAGGCTTTTGGGTCTTGGGCCCAAGTCCTCCCATGCATGAAAATACTTATACTTTGCCTTATTTCACCCTAATATCATTTAAGACATTTCCAAATACTCTCTCAAACACTTAGACAGTATTTCATCCCCAAATTTGAAGTCCCAAAACCCATCCGGATCTTAAGGTTTTCATCCAAGCTTCAAGTCTCTATTTTAAATCTTCTTCAAGAAATTCTCCAAAGCTAAGGTATATGGGTTTATTTGATGGGTTCATTTCATTTCACCCATGATACCCAAGTCCTCTTTTACCTAAAATTACATGGTTTAAAGTTGATTTACTCATGAGTCTTATCTATTATGAAGTTCATTGCATACCATGTTAGGATTTTATGAAGTTGTTATTGTTATAGCATGTTTTGAGTCATGAATCTAAGATCTATTACGAGATTTGCTGAATGATATTGATATATATTCCTTGAGGGTGTTACCATGTTGAACTTTCTAGCATGAATCCACTCTTGAATTGCATGGTTTTACATTAGCACTACACACTCGCCAAGTGTTTGACAAAATATCTGGGTTATGATTTCTTGAGGAATTGAAGGTCAAATCCATGGCTTATGAGTTGAATGACTTTATGATGATGAAAGTAATTTATACATATGATAATATCTCTATAGTATTGGTAATTGACTAAGCCTCACTCAGGGGGTTATAGGCCCAGTGACCTTAGTGAGGGGTTTGTACTTCGATCGCCTCGCTTGGGAGGTGGTAGGCCCGTGTAACCATGTTGTAGGGGTTTGTACCTTGATAGCCTTGTTGGGGGGTTTATATCTCATCAACATTGTTTAAGGGTTTGTGCCTCATCAACCATGTTGGGAGGTTTGTGTCTCATCAACCATGTTGGGAGGTTTGTGCCTCATCAACCATGTTGGGAGGTTTGTACCTCATCAATCGATTGAGGGGTTTGTACCTTACTCGCCTCTCTAAGGGGTGGTATGCCTTGGATATTCACTAATAATGGTCACTCCTTACACATGTATTATGTTATATATAAGCATGATTTTACTTCAAGCATCATTCATACATATCATATTATTATATGTTTCTCATTGCTTATGCATATGCATTTCGATTATATTACTTATCTCTTGTTGCACTGCATCCTGCATACTTAGTACATTTAAACTTACTAACACATACTCTATGCCTACATGATGTCAACATGTAGGAACCAAAGCCCCACTTGAGAATCCTCCTCCATGTAGGTAGTACGATTTCTCCCAAGCTTGTTGGTGAGTCCTCCATTCTGGAGATGATGTTTGTGATCTCATGCTATATTCTAAGACTGTCTTACTTTTATATATGTATGTACTATGAGGGTGAGCCCGGTTGCTTGTATTGGCCCCCACTAATGTCTATGGTTAGAGGTATTGTTGGATATGTTATGAATCTATGCTATGAGCCTTGACTCTCTTGTTCTTGATATTTATGTTATGAGGCTTCCCCTTAGCCCCTTTGCTATTCATTATGTCATGTACTTCATGTGGTGGATGAGGTATAAATCCCTAATATGGTTGATGAGGTACAAACCCCCTAACATGGTTATCAAGGTAGAAACCCCTCGACATAGTTGTACGGGCATGCCAACTCCCGAGCGAGGCAATCGAGGTACTAACGCCTCAATATGGTTACTCGGGCCTACAACCTCCCAAGTGAGGCTTGGTCATCCCTAACACTATAGAGATAATAATGTATATACACATTTCTTTCATTATCATATACATACGTTTTCTTTTCATTGTCATAATGTCATTCATCTTATAAGACATGCATTGGACCTTCAATTCCTCAAGAAATCATAACCGGACATTTTATCAAACACTCGGCGTGTGTGTGGTGCTAGTGTAATACCATGCAATTCAAGAGTGAAATTATGAACGAAAATTCATTTTAAAACCATCAATAGATACTTGGTAACACCCTCAAGAAATCTATAGTAAAATCCTTTATCAAATCTCTCATTAAATCTTAGATTCATAGCTCCAAACATACTAGAACAGTCAAAATTTCATGAACCCCAAGATAGTATACAGTGAAATTCATAATACATAAGACCCATGAGTAAATCAACTATAAATCATGTAATTTAGGGCAAAAGGAAACTTGGGTATCGTGGGTGAAAGGAAACCATGAAAGAAACCCACGTACCTTAGCTTTGGGGAATAGCTTATGAAGATTGGAGATGGAAACTTGATGCTTGAGTGAGAACCTTGATAGCCAGATAAGTTTGAGACTTGAATTTAGGAGATGATATATTGGCTAAGTGTTTGAGTGAGTATTTAGAATGTCTTGAATGATATGAGGGCGAAATAAGGCTAAGTATAGGCATTTTCATGCATGGGAATACGTAGGCCTAAGATCCAAAAGTTTTGGACTGAGATAGAAAACTGGCCACAAAAATGAACTGAGGCGTCCCCTCGGTGTGTTGCGCTGGGGGCGCGAAAACCTCACTGGAAATTGATTTTTGCGATTTTCAAATTTTGATACGGTTGCTCTTAAATCAGGGTTAGACCCATTTTCCACTCAACTTAACCTCCTAAATATGAACAGGAAGTCGATTTTTTGATATCACGCATGAATTTTGAGATATATAGAAATTATGATTCTGGGCACTTCCTAGGAATATTTTCGGGCACTTTTTGGGATCGTTTCAATATCTCTACCTTGGGAACATTCATCCCCGAATATCAAAGAAATGTATATGAGGGATGAAAACATGACACTTTCAACCCATATAAGGAAGCAACAATGCACTTAAACATCATTTAAAAAATCTCAACACAAGTGTAAAATCATCATGAACTTGTCAATTTAAACATAAACATATGCAATGACATGATGGCTGAACTTAAGATATGAGATCATATAAAGTAATTATATCAATACCTTATGCTTGAGTGGAGTGGAAGAGGTAAGGGTATCACTTTTGAATATTTTCTTTGACCTCCCAAGTAGCACCTTCTACTTGTTGGTTCCTCCAAAGGACCTTAACGGAAGCAGCTTCCTTGTTCCTCAACCTCTTCACTTGCCTATCCAAGATCTCTACTAGAACCTCTTCATATGTCAAGTTATCTTCAACTACCCCCACAACATCAAGAGGCACAATAGCATTGGGATCACCCACACACTTCCTCAACATAGACACATGAAAGACCAGATGAACCAATTCCATTTCTCTAGGCAAATCCAACTCGTAGGCTATGTTACCAATCCTTCTCATAACCCTATAAGAGACCACATATCTAGAGCTCAACTTTCCCTTCTTACCAAAACTAACCACACCCTTCATGGGTGACACCTATAAATAAACCCAATCACCAACCTTGAATTCAAGATCCCTTCTCCTCACATTGGCATAAGACTTTTGGTGAATTTGGCCTATTTTCAACCTTTCTCTAATCAGTCTTACCTTCTTCAGAGCCTCTATAACCAGATATAATCCTAACATAGCCACCTTTCCAACTTCAAACCAACCAACTGGTGATCTACAATGTCTACCACAGAGAGTTTCAAAAGGAGCCATACCGATGCTAGAATGATAGCTATTGTTGTATACAAACTTGATCAATGAAAGATGATCATCCCAACTACCCTTAAACTCTAATACACAAGCCGTAAGCATGTCTTCAAGTGTTTGGATAGTCCTTTTAGCTTGACTATCCGTTTAAGGGTGAAAGGTCGTACTAGGCTTTACCTTTAGAAAGCCCTCCAAAAGTATGAAGTGAATTGTGCACCACAATTCGATATGATGGATAAAGGATCCCATGCAACCTCACCAAGTCATAAATATACAACCTAGAATAATTTTCAACCTCATATGTTGTCTTAACTATAGAAAGTGAGCTAATTTTGTCATCCTATCAACCGCAACCCATATGGAATCAAAACTCTTTCTAGTCTTCGGCAACCCAACCACAAATTCCATATTAATATCTTCCCACTTCCAAGTAGGAATCTCTATGTCTTTGGTTAGGCCACCCAACCTTTGATGTTTTTCTTTGACTTGTTGGCAACTATGGCATCCAAAAACAAATTTTGCAATGTCTCTCTCCATGGCTCCCCACCAATACACCTCTCTCAAATCTCTATACATTTTAGTAGATCAAGGGTGAATTGAATATGAAGAACCATGTGCCTTATCAAGAATCTTTTCTTTCAAGCTATCAACAAAAGGCACACATACTCTACCTTGGTACCTAAGGGAACCATCTCCCCCGTGGGAGAAAACCTCCACATTACCATTATTTATCAATGGTTTCAATTCCAATAAAGTGGGGTCAAGATCTTTCTTAGGTTTCACCTCCTCAACCAATGAAGATTTAGAACCATCAATAATAACAATACTACCATTATCAACTCCTTCCAACCTAACTCTGAAACTAGCCAACCGATGGACCTACCTAGCAACCTCATTGCCGCTATCATCAACATAAGATAGTCTACCCATACACACCCTACTCAAAGCATCTGCCATAACATTAACCTCACCGGGATTATAATCCACACTCATATCATAGTCCTTGAGAAGTTCTAACCACCTTCTTTGCCTCAATTTAAGATCCATTTTCGTGAAAAACATATTGGAGGCTCTTATGATTGGTGAACACATCAATACGCACCCCATACAAATAATAATGCCATATCTTTAATGCAAATACCACGCCGACTAGTTCAAGATCATGGGTGGGATAGTTATTTTCATGCACTTTGAGTTTCCTAGAAGCAAAGGCAATGACCTTACCATTTTTTATTTGAATACCACCCCACCCAACTCTAGAAGCATCACAATACATAACAAATCGTATAGTCCTTTCGGTAGTGAAAATATACGAGCTGACAAAAGCTCATCTTTCAATGTTTGGAAGCTCCTCTCACACTCATCGGTCTATACAAACTTAGCCTTCTTTTGAGTTAATTTTTTCATAGGAGAGGTAATAGAAGAAAACTCATTCACAAATCTCTGGTACTATCCCGTTAAGCCCAAGAAGCTCCTAATATTGTAACACCCCACATTTTACATGTACTAATGCTATTTAAATGAATCATGTTATGGTTTGGTCAAATTTGTATCAATTCTTGAATGTGCTT